>WNNJ02002234.1:0-70568 GCA_012934845.2 Pomphorhynchus laevis
ATATTATTTATAATATAAATTAATATATTATATTAATTTATATTATATTATATTATAATATAATAAAATATAATATATTATAATATAATATAATATAATATGAAATTCTTCAAATTTCATCAGAAGAATTTGTCATTACGATGCTTTTGACCCGCTGCTATGATGGGTCGAATAATAGGGCCCAAAACCTTATAACGTAGCAGTTCCTCCTCATGATTTCTAATTCTTATTCTGATACACCGTCTTTTATTTATTAGTCAATTCATAAAAATGACGTTTATTTTTAATTTTAATTAACTCGATATGAGTCATATGAAATCTTATAAAAATATAAAATTATTTATAATTATTTATTATTATATAATCATTTACCATTTAATTATTTTATTTTTATTTATCATTATGTTTAATTCATAAATAATTTTATATCCGTAGACTCATTGCCTTATCTGATTTATAAAACTATTAACTTTCTTCTTATACTTATAATCCATCATATTTAACTTATATAATTATTATAATTTTTAAATCTTATAAAATTATTAACTTCCTTGTTCTACTTATAATAATAATTAATAATTAATAATAATTATACTTGAATACTTATAATTTATCAAATTTAACTTATAAAACCATTTTTACATCCTTGGCAGACTTACTATTGATCCATTATTGTTGATAAAAGCAATTTAAAATATAAAATATCCTTACATTTCTAAGTATTTTAAGTATTAATTAAAATATACTACAAATATAATTACATTATTTATTAAATTTTGTATTACCTTTATACAAATAGTTACAAAATAATATCCATTCACAATTATTACACTCTCCATTATCATTAATATCATTAATGTCGCTTTTAAATTAAAAGTGAGATTTTATTAAATAATATTTAAAATGTATTTCTAAACCATGTATCCGGATATTTGCTTTGATGATATATGATGTATATGTATATGATGATATACATATATTGATGATATATGTGTATTTAATCCTAGCAATTTATATTCAATAAGCGTACAAATTTATCCAGGTAGCCTCATTCTTAATAAAACCAATATTAATGACAAAGAAAGTATATATCTTGATATGAGTATTAAATTAACACCAATGAAAACTACTTTTAATTTATATAGTTAAGATGACATATTTAAATTTACAAGAAACATATTTTTGCATGAGCATTCATGCATACCAGATCATATAAAATATAATTAAACTCTTAAGTGGTAAATTTTTATGGATGGATAATAAATAATATACTTTGTATTAGAATAAGATACTAGATAGTTATTTCAGAGGAAATACATCATTAGCATGTATTTGGCCCCGCTGCTATGTTGGGTTGAGGAGTTAGGGGCCGAAACCTGATAGCATAGCACTTCCTCCTGATGATCTCTAATTATTATTCTGATACAACGTCTGTTATTTATTAGTCAATTCATAAAAATGACGTTTATTTTAAATTTTTTATTTTTTTATTTTATTTTGATTTAAATTATAAAAAATTTTATAACACTTATTTATTATTTAATTATTAAATGTTGATTTAGCATTATTATGCTTTGTTTATTCTATAATTATATTAAATACGTAGACTCAGTTAGCTGATTTGTCAGTGTTTAAAAACACATAATCTCATTTTTAAAACCAAAATTTCACTTTTAAATATGTAGCTAATTTAAAAACTTAGCTGTAAGCTCGATATAATTCGTATCAAACAAGATATTTATCAACATCCAATTTCCTGTTGCTAAACATGAAATTATTACGTTGAATATAAAATTATTAGTGTCATTTTTATTTAAATGCTTGTGTAATGATACGAATATCCAGGTAAGTTACAAATTTGCTATTGATTGAGAAAATGATATACTAATAGATAATGAAGTAACTTCTGAATATTTAGAAGTAGCAAGTTTATGTTGCTAAACATTGAGATTCTGTGTAACAAAATTCATTATTTTAAATATGTATATTGTTTGTCTAAAAAATATTTCTTCATTGTTGAAAAACAAAGTTAATTTCTACAGCCAAGCAAACGAAACATTAAGAAATCATTTAAAATCAATGAGCATTCCCCTAATACGGCGGATTTTTTTATTTTAAGAGAAGTGGTTGGAGCAATCACCCAGAAAATATTTGTTTATTGAATTAATTTAATCCTACATTAATTTTTTTATCCGGTAGTCTTGAATTTTCTGTCGTAGACAATTTCAACATTTAAATTATTGAACCAAAAAAAAAACTTTGTAAATGATATGTTAAATAAGACTGCGGTTTTATTACATCAATTATATGACAAAATGTAGATACTACTGTACTAGCAAATATCAATACAACTTCTATTTTCTTGTAGTAACAAATAGGAATGGCTGATACAAACAGATAGTAGTAAATTTATAATCATAGAAGCCATTTTCCTATCAGATTCCACTTACTCTTAACCATACTACGGCGCGCTTACTCCTAAATTCCGCCTACCCATAGATTTCGCTTGCTCCTAGATTCCGCTTAATCCAAAAGACCGTTTATTCCCAGATCTTTGCTTACTCCTAGATTCCGCTTACTCCTAGATTCTCCTTACTCCTAGATTCTCCTTACTCCTAGATTCCGCTCACTTCCAGACTCAGCTTACTTCCATATCATGATCACTGCAAGATTCCACTCATTCACAGATTACGCTTACACCAATATTCCGTTTATTCTCAGATTCAAATTACTAATAGATTCTGATAATTCTCAGGTTCCGTTACTCTCAGATTCTCCTTACTCCTAGATTCCGCTTACTCCTAGATATTGCTTACTCCTAGATTCCGCTTATTCCCAGATTATCCTAACTCCTAGATCCCGCTTACTTCTAGAATCCGTTTAATCATAGATTCTGCTCACTCCCATAAAACACTTATTCCTAGATATTGCTTACTCCTAGATTCCGCTTACTCCAAGATCCCGCTTGCTCCTAGATTTCGCTTACTCCGAAATACCGCTACTCCTAAATTCCGCCTACTCGTAAATTCCGCTGACTCCCAGATTACCCTACCCCTAGATTCCGCTCGCTCCCAGATTCCTTTAACTCCTAGATTTCGCTTGCCCCTAGATTACGCTTACTCCAAATTCAGCTTACTCCTATATTTTGTTTACTTTCAGATTCCGCTTAATCCTAGATTCCGTTTACTATAGTGCGCTTACTCCTGGTATGCACCGTAACAAAAGAAGTTCATGAATAAAAAGTTTAATCAGTAAGTTCATATTTAACATTTCTTTAAAAGAATGCACACATTCAATGTTTTAATCACGATATTTTCTCTTTATAATATTTTAAGAGAGTAAAAATTCATAGCCTACCGTAATTTAAGTGAATTGCAAATAGTTTCTTCGGCATCATCACTAGTAAATTTGATGTCTTCCAGCATCTTGTCACAATGTACAAATCAGAACAAATCTCAAAATATCAAATCTGGTCTACTAATTGTCAATTAGCAATTAATCGTAAAGTCAGCAAGTAGTTATTAAAAGCTTTTATAAAAATAAGTCGGCTTTAATTAAAGGAATAAAATTACAGTATTTCTTAAAAATTTTAACTGTTCTATTTGGATAAAATAAGAAACCAAAAACAAACATTTTTATATATTTTCTCATCGAGCGATGAGGCTTTGGAACAAACTTCCAGAGAATATCATCAGCATATCAAATAGAGTGCACTTCAAGAAAACGCTAATTACATGGCTTTGCGCAGATTCTAATTTCAATATCCTGTATCCGGATTAAGATTTAGTTGACATAAAATTAGTTTTACTGTGAGCAGACAAAACAGCTGCATGGCTATAGTCTTGCATGTTATAATAATATTGACATTGAATTCCAATAAGACATCGAAGACAAAACATTTATAAAACTTTCTATCTAGTAAAGAATTTACTAACAAACCTTTTAATGAAACGGTTTATTAAAACTATTGTATTATAATAAAATAAATTAGAAAATCTATTGAATTTGTATTCATATAATATTAAATATTTAATGTTGATAAATCAAACGTTTATTTTTGCAGTATGTATAAGCGATAAGTCATTATATTAAGTTATAAAGTTCTCGTCAGACATTTAGTTTATGAAAATATAATACTAGGTTATTGAATCCCAATAAATATGACAGACATTTTGCATAACTAAAGAGTATTATAGTAAGACGAATTATGCTATATTGTCTTCAAATGAAAAGAGTGAATTTAAATGAATTTTGCATACATTTTCATCAATTTTTCATTCATGTGGTACCAGCTAATTAAATCAACTAAATTATGTAATTTATCTGTATGTTTATGAACTTCTAGCATTAAACCCAAATATCATATACTAGTATTAACGCAAATATCATATACTTGTATTAACGCAAATATCATATACTAATATTTAGTAATATAAATAATATAATATCGTTTTATTTGTATTAATCCGATAAGATAAAATCTAGAAAATTTAATATAATTTAATATATAACCTTAATATAATCTATTAAATATAACATTATAATATTATAATTTAATATTATTAAATATAATATTTAATTTTAATTTCAAAATTAAAGCAATTTTTCCAATTTACAATAGTTCATTGTCTAACTTGTTATTTCTTTCAAGATCACCCGCATTTTGAACATTTATCACACTCGTGTTAGATACAAACATGACTATCTCATCGCAATTTCATCGCTAGCATATTTTCTTAATGTCCTTTAAAAATATATATTAAGAAAATGTTTATATACATTTTATAAAATAAACATAATATATTCATAATATATAAAAATTATAAAATATAATATATATATTATAATATAATTTTAATATATTATATTTTTTATTTAAATAATAATCTTTTCAAAATATAAATCCATTTCAAGTTCTTTAACAAGTGTACTGTTCAATATCTCGGCTACTTGTTCGATGATTCATCAAACAGGATGAAGACATCCCTGCCAATAGGATACTTATTTTTGTACGTAGCCATGTAATAGATGATACATTGTCTCACTTTCGCTTAAGCGCCATTTTCCTTGATATGGTGCTTAAACATATATTGGTCACGGTTTATGTGGTACCAATAGCATTCCATATTGATGGGCAAAATCCACTGTGTTCAATTTCCCGAATCTTTACATTGTATTTCGCGTACTATCGTTGTTCATGATATTGAAAAGCCTGCTTTGGAGATTTTTCAAGATAAACAGGAGAATGGTTATTGTATATGCAGACATCTAAAAATGTCCTCTCCAGCCTCTATACAAAAAGTTTATTACACACAATTTATGCCCTGGCAACTTTTTGTCGAGTAGTTGTCGAATTTTCAAATACAGTCCTTTCATCTACAATTCGCAATGATGCTCACCATACACTCCTTAAAAACACTCACTCATACTTTTAAACAAAAAATCACTAACCTCATTGTGTCGAATAAAATTGAGTGGTCCTCTTTTGCACGAGATAGCATGAGTTATTGTTAGTTGTTGCCTACATATGCACTGCTTAGGCAAGTTCCTAGAAGTCTAGTTGTAGCGAGCGCACAATGCATCTTTAAATTCTTGAGTGGACATTTGAAAACCTTGAGATGCAATATGCAATTAGATGATCTCTTCAGAGATGCCTTTTTCATTTCATATGTAGCAATTTCCATTATCTTGTTTAAAGTACTTTGATATACCTCTGTTTTAAATTAAGTTTTTCATACAAAGTCTTGGTCGTTAAACTTCCATATTTTCGTCATTATTGTCAATAAGCATGATAAACGATATTGATAGACAACGTCTGTTGACGTCTTCCGAATTCTAATTCCACCAAAAGCCGTAGGTAATGAACAAACATTCCTTTGAACAAACATAATGAACAAACATCCATTACAACATCAAATAATGTTTGTATCATCCCGGTTTTTATGGCATCTTCGTCGGAGTAAACCATTCACATTTACATTTAGCACTGCGACATAAATGAGTCCATTTTGATTGTGCTCCGATGTAATAAGCAACATAAGCTTCGTTTTCGTCTGCTTTGCCTGACTTATCGCATTCTCCATTGTAATTCTCCTTCTTATCTTTATCTGCCAACTCTAAGTGAATCTCGATATATTTCTACTCACCTACGTTCCTGTGATTCTCTTCTGCTACACGTACCTATTCACTCAACCAACTTCGGCCGTCGATTCCTACATATCGCTGCTCCTCTCCTTTGGAATTCCTTACCTAATCATCTGCGATCATCCTCACTCCGATTTTTCAAAAAGCAGCTAAAATCGTTGCTACTAAACGATTAACATTTTTTTATTTTACTTGTTTCGCTGTTGTGGGCTTGTAAGCACACAGTCTGTGTGCATTTGCCACATTAAAAAAACTTTCAAACTTTCATAAGCTGACTGTGCATCTAATTGAACAGCTGAGGCTAGTTTTTCTATTAGTGCAGTCCACCCTCCAATTTTACCTCAACAAACCTGTTTAACGAAATTTTTTGTTCTTACTGGAGAGACAAGTTCTATCAAACCACCATCATTTATATGTATTATTTCTTTCCCTAATATATTACTTGTTTTAGCAACTAATTTGGAATGAACTAATAATTTCGATTTGTTTCGATTGATGAAATATCCATACTGTGGATCTATTGCTCTAAGTAGGTTCCAAGTATCTGACTTTGAATTCGATTTATTAATTCGATTTATTATTACAAATGCTGGCATTGCAAGTGGATCACTTTGCGTAATCCTTCTCAGGATTTTAGGTTTCCTCCTTGTCTAACCAACACTGCATCGTCAGAATATGTATTAAAGAGAATCTGTGATAGCGCTGGACATATCATATCAACATTCGACAGCATGACACATCTATTAGCCATGTTGAATGCGTTCTTTGCATCAACTGATAAAACTCCGTATTCATCAATGGAATGAAAATAGTTCGAAATTGAATGTATAGCATAACTTATACCACGGCACTGACTAGAACATAATTGAGTGTTGCTTGTAACTGCTTGTAAATCTTTCTGTGCTACCATCACCTAAGCCTTACCGATTATTCTACGAGTAATTTAACCCACTCTAATAGACCTAATTCCTGGGTTTTGTTAAGAGCAACTGGCGACTAACAACATAGGCTTCCAATGTTTTCGGAGGCATTGGTTCACTAGCTATACGTATCGCAATATAATAAAATTATAACTTTACATATAAAATTATAATATTATATATAATATTATATAATATTATATATAATATTATAATTACATAATATATAATATATAAATATAATATACATAAAATTTAATTTAAATATACATTAATATATTCATAAAATATACATAAGAAAATATCTTTTCTTAAATTTTATATTAATAAATTATGAATTAATAAATTAATGCACATGAAGTAATACTAAAGTAATACTTTTAGAATATAAAACTATAGAATATAAAATATAGCTAAAGTAATAATTTTAAATTAATTAATCTTTACGATACAATTATACTAAAATATAGTAATTATAGTAAAAATAATTTCTTTTATTTTCAATCTGAATTTATTCAATTAAAATTGAACAAATAATTTGGTTTGATATAATAAATTTAAAATCGAGTAATATAATCAATCTACAAAATTATAATCAAAATAATAATAATTTTGTTTATAATTTTGTCTTATGTCGTCTGCTTCTCTAAGAGGATAAATTCACCATTCAAAGCCAAACCACCTATATGACAAACGGAATGCATTGTCTGAATTTCCTGCATTTGTGTAAAATTAACACTTTGCCTTTCAGCTAAAGTCTAATAAGTCTTAATAAATAATCAGTCTTGATACACTGATTTCAGCATGCATTGAACTTCGATCGAAGTGATGAGTCTAAGCGACATTGTCTGTAAAATTTATTACTTCGTCTTATTCGTGTATTCAATTCGTAGTCAAATTATGCAGGTTTATTCCGTTTAGATGGCACGATTTGCTTCCTCCGAGCAAAGTGGTCTGATATCATTAATAAGCAGTCACGAATTGACTGCCAACGTTCACTAACATCTGAACTGAAATTGTCAAATGCAACAGAGGATGTATATTCTAAGAGATCAGATTCGTTCACACAATGCCACATGCGCTTTGATAATACAGGCTCAGCATTGTCGCCGAATTGAGCACCGGCTATATTGACACCAAAATTTATAACGCAGTGATCACGGATCGGCGATTATAACCAATCATGCATTGCGGATAAGAACACGATGGCAAGTCACGTTGATGAGACGAGTGCAGATAAGCGTTTTACCACCGAAGATTTATCGTGAGAATAAGAAAATCACATCGTTCCGAGGAGCGAAATTTAGTAGGCATGGAAGAAAGATTTAACACCTAATTACCTCGACGATTACGATCGAAGCCTTTAAAAGAAGCCATGAGAATGTCGTATTGTGATAACTTATGATTGTGTATTTCATGATGGTTGAGTAAAAGCAATCGACTTTGCTCTTACCACAATGACAAACGTTGTAAGTCAGATTTTCACAATCCTACATTAAACACATCCTAATGCAAAAATTTAAAAGTATACATTCTAAGCATGCTTTCTAGGTTAAAGAGTTACTACAACATTAACTTGGTTTTAAATGGATTGTCTGAATTTCCTGCATTTGTGTAAAATTAATGCTTTGCCTTTCAGCTAAATGCTAATCACCCTTAATAATTAGCCAGCCTTAAATATTTATTACTCATTGAGCTAATGCAATATAGAAATAACTTGCGATTTCATTGTAAAACGAACATTGATATTGAAATACAGCAATAAATATATCACAATTTTAACGTTTTATTAATGTATAATGCGTCTTCTCTCTGCCTGTCTAATACCCGGAGCTTTTCCTCCTGATCCACCAAATAAATGCAAAACTGTTGTTATTGGAACCATTCCTGACGTTTCATTGAAATCTAAATCGAGCAGAATACGATTGAAGTCATCTTTCGATATTGGTTCACCCACGCGACCTTGAAGTATATAACTCAGCTCTAATATATTTATCATTCCTCTGTTAGTTTTGGACTCAAACGACTTGACGCTACCGGCAATTTCATCGCTAGTATATTTTTTTAACGTTCGACCATTAGATCCTTGTTGACCGTCAACTAAACTTCTTAAGTAGCTAATGTCCACTTCTTCGTCATCTGCAGTTTTTCCTAGTAAATTGTAGAACTCACGATCACTTCCACAATATCCCATTGACCTGAAGATATATATAGCATCTTTAACAGAGCAAATCTCTGATATAATATTATTAGTTGCGAAACTCTTATATGCAGTTAAAGCATCATCAAATGAGGTCGTGCATTTTGATCTTGTATTTGTCAAAGTTTCTTGGCGGTGGGTTAATGCATCCTTTCCAATTTTCAAAAGTCTATCGTCTAACTTGTTATCTTCTTCAGGATCACCAGCATTTTGAACATTTATCACACTCTCTTGTTGATTTTTGTTTGCCATTTTAAAACAAAGGTGCAATGTTAACTCTTATTTATTTAGCTTTTAGTTGTATTCATTTAGCTTCTAGCGCAAAGATGACTAACAAAATATGATTCACGTTTTGATACCGTTTCTGTAAGATTCGCAATATATTTATAATTATACAAAGTATATTAGGAATACATCTATCGGGTATATAAAACAATGACATAGAATTTTTATTGTATTTACTTTTATTTTCAATGTCTTTATTTTCTGTGCAGCTTTACTTAATTCTTAGCTTTGTTCATTTCCACTTAACTACCTTTCTCCCATTGATCTCTGCATTATGTTTGATTCTGAACTTACGACGATCCTCAATAACCTTCTGCCTATTCGATTCGATCCCGATGTTTTCATCGCTTGCGCCATGCTCCCTGGTTCGATTCTGATGTCAGTCTTTCTAAGCGTCGACTCTGTCACACTTTTCATGTGTTTAATCTCTCTTTTTTAAACGTTCTCCAAACTCATTCACTCCAAATCTCCGTGCTTCCTACCTTTATCTCCGCTGTTCCCATATCATTCTTATGCGTACTAAACGTACTCGAGTCATCTTTCAACTCTAAATCTTATTAGAAAATCTTAAACTCAATTCTTTCACGATCATCTACCCCTCGTAGCATAAATCCTGATGAATTTTCTTCTTATCTACAATCTAAGCTCTCTAATTTACTTTCCCTTCTATCCATATGTCCCTTGAATCCAATCTTCTCTTTAAATACTTCCCTCCCAAAGCTATTCAACCTCCCCGCTTCGTTTAATAAAGGTTCTTCGGTTATTCTGTCATTACCTAATAAAACATCTCCTTCTGGCCCAATCCCACTTATTTGCTTAAAAATATCTGCTCCTCTATCTCACTCTTCCTAACCACATTGTTCAATTCGTCCATCCGTAGCCGTACATTTCCTTCCTTCTGGAAATGCGCCATTGTTCGTCATCTCATCAAAAGCAATCTCTCGACTCCTCACTACCATCTTCGTACCAACCTATCTCACTTCTCCCAACCCTCTCTAAACTCCTTCAGCGTCTCGTTCTTAGGCAAGTTAATACATATCTCTTTTCATCCAACTTATTTCCTCCCTTCCAAGCCGCTATTCGCTCTAATTACTCTACCGAAATTGCCTGTCTTAAAGTTTATAACGACTTACTCATCTCGCGCGATCAAAATTATGTAGTGTCATAGTTCTCTTGATCTCTAATCTGCTTTTGACATCGTCAATCACTCGATGCTTCTCCACAGTCTTCGTTATGATTATGGCTTCTCTTTACTTACTATAGCTTGGTTTCCTTCATATCTATCAAACCGTACTTTTCGCGTTTGTTCTAACCCTTATCTTTCCCATCTTTGTTTCATCCCGTCCCATTGTCCACACAGCTCCGTATTAGGCACATTGCTTTTCTCTCTTCTTGGTGGTTTGTCCACTATTTCTCATACATTTAACTTCAATTTTATGCAATATGCTGAATCTGCATATGAATCTGCATATCGTATTCGTGATATTTAAGCTTTATAGAATATGAATTTGTTCATAACTGTGTAAAAACTAAATCTAAATTACATAAAGATATGAAATATATGTTTCGATATATCGATGATATATGTGGATTTATTTTTGGCAATTTTTATTCAATAAGCGAACAAATTTATACAGGTAACCTAATTCTTAATAAAACCAATATTAATGATAAAGAAAGTATATATCTTGATATAAGCATTAAATGAACATCAATTAAAACTACTTTTAATTTATATAGTTAAGATGACATATTTAAATTTACAAGAAACATATTTTTGCATGAGCATTCATGCATACCATATAACATAAAGTATAATACATTAAATAATGAAATTTTAAGAATTACAACTATATGTAATGATATTGGCTTTCTAAAAAATCATTTAAATAATTTAATAGATACATATTTTAAACTAGGTTACTATAAAAATACCATCAAGCAGAAAATAGTAAAATATATAAATCAACACAATAATATAAAGAATAAATTTTAACTCTTAAGTGCCATATTTTTATGGATGGATAATAAATAATATACTTTGCATTAGAATAAGATACTAGATAGTTATTTTAGAGGAAATACATCATTAGCATGTATTTGGCCCCGCTGCTATGTTGGGTAGAGGAGTTAGGGGCCGAAACCTGATAGCATAGCAGTTCCTCCTGATGACCTCTAATTATTATTCTGATACAACGTCTGTTATTTATTAGTCAATTCATAAAAATGACGTTTGTTTTAAATTTTAATTTTTTATTTTAACTTGATTTAAATTATAGAAAATCTAAAAACAATTATTTATTTTATTATTTAATTATTAAATTTTGATTTAGCATTATTATATTTTGTTTAGTTTATAATTAAATTAAATACGTAGACTCATTTAGCTAATTTAATTCATTCAACTCTAAGACTCTATGGCATACTTTTAACTCAATCCTTGCTCGCTTCTCTTGGCCGCGCAACATCAATGCTTATGATTATTCGTAATTCCTTCATACTAAAGTATCCACGTTGCTCTCACACACCCCGGTCTCCTTCCTATCCCACTCTGCCCAGTCTTCTCTCATCCTTCCGGAACTCTTTCATCTTCTCCCTGTCTCACCAACCAGAAGTATCATCTGTTCTCATGTCCTTGCCCAGCAAAACCTCACCTGCCGATCCCCTCCCTACTCACATACTTAAATCCATATGCTCATCGATATCCCCTTTACATGCAGGTTTATACTTTGCTGATCGTGTTAATTAAAAAAGTTTTATTGAAAGTCTTTCTTATTAATTTAATGTCACCAGTAGTTTTCAATTATTTTATTATTTAATTATTAAATTTTGATTTAGCATTATTATGCTTTGTTTATTTTATAATTATTTAAATACGTAGACTCAGTTAGCTGATTTGATTGGTGTATCTGCTTTCAACTGTATTGCTTCAATTTTCAATCATCTTTTTCTCTTTGTCTTACTCTGAACCCGAATTAATCCAAATTAATGTAGATCCTTCCTCGACGCCCCGGCTTAGAATTCCCTCCGTATCATTAAATTCTACAAATCTTCCTATCGTTGCCAATATCGTTTTCCTAGGCTTTCATTTCGACAACAGACTTTCGCCTAAACCTTTCGTTAGAGATAAAGTACGCTCATCTACCTTGTTTCTCCGCAATCTCTGTAAAATTCGTAGATTGATCGATTTCCCTTTTTGTATGAGTTTCATATCTTCTCTCTTTTTATCAGGACTTGATTATTGTCTTAGTCTATTTTCCAACTCACCTTAATCCACTCTCCTTCCACTATAGCGTATCGTCAACACAGCCGTCCGAATTATCCTCCGTCTTCCCCGTTTTGATCACACATCCCGCCTTCTTACTTCTTTCGATTTCCCTCCTATTTATTCTCGTGTTCAAATTCGTATTCTTCTCATTGCTTTTCGCCTTGTAACTTTTCATACATCTTTATTTTTCAACCTTCGTTTTCATTATAATTCTTGTCCTGTTTGCTGTTCTTTGCGTTCGCGTAAGTCCCTTCTTTTACATGTCTCAAACTACTTTATCTCTTTTGGCTTCGCTTATTCCTTGTGGCTACTCCTCCCTCGTGGAATCATCTGCCCATTTATATACGCCAATCAACCTCAATGTCGTGTTTTAAAACACGGCATTGAGGTTGATTTTTCATTGAGGTTGACTTTTTTAATTGACACTTTTTTAGAGTCAATTACTTAACTCTCTCGTAAAGTCTATACGAAATTTACAATGCCCTGACAAACATTATAAACAATTTAAAAAACAACAGTATCTCGGCAAAATATATAAGTTACTAAATAACTTAGTTAACGAATAACTTGCTTAACAAATAACTTAATTATGAGTTATTTGTCATAACAATATTTGTATCGGCAAGATATTTAGTTATAAGTTATCATCATTTTTCCGGAGGTCATGGAGGCAATCGGGGAACTAAATTATTACAGGGGTCGTGATCTTTAGTAACATATAAGAGCTCACTTTCGGATAATCCAAGTTGTACTCCAAATTGTTAGATTTGACCTCATTCACTCTTTATCTCTGTAAGGTCTAACCCTGGATTATTTTCTAGAAATCTTTGCTGGAAATGCGTCATTATAAAGGCATTTCTTCAGCAGTATCTCCTTCATAACGTACCCTAATAAGCGCAGTTGACTTGCGTAATAACTGCGATATTTTGCTCGAAGTGATGAAAATAATTTCTGGTATAATTGTCCTTACTCACTTTACCATTCAAAGCATTGGTAATGTCATTATTTAGCAAATGGAGCCTCGGATGGTAGTCGATCACAATTATTGTATTTCTTGGAGTCTTGTGTCACCAAGTCGCTGGATCCTTTTAAAGTTCAATACATAAAATCAACGGCTTTAATCAGAGATTTTCGTGGATACTCAAGCTTTTAACATTATTTTTAAGGTGCAGTCCGACAGTTTTCGAAATAATGTCATTTCGGTGGATTTGCCTAATATCTCATATACCAGAGTTTATGACTTTAAATTAAGATGGTAACAAATGTTAACATCTTCGGGTAACACGGCTATCCGAAGATATTAAGGCATCATAGTACTTTCTATAGCCTATACTGAACAACTTGAAAGATCGCTTTTCTCTAGATCCGTCATTTATAGATGTAATTTATTTTCATCTTGATAAAATTTACTTTGTTAAATAAAGATATCTAAGGTTTATATTTACAATTGCTAATTAATAATTTTATTATTAAATCACAAATAAATTATTTTAATATGAAAAGTTTGCATGTTATTTTTCACTTTTGAAAAATAACATGCATTTATTTCGCATTATTAATGCCAGACCGAAGCTCACTAACATTTGCGGCAAGATAAAGTTTATATCTTATGTAGTGTACCATCCAATAAATGGTTTAAAAAAATTTACAACCAAGTCGATATATAAACTATCAATTAATTTCAACACTTAACAGTCGTATCGAAGTAATTTAATTAATTTATCTGTTTAATAAAGTTACAATCATACCAATTGACTATTTTTAGCAAAATGTAGCTGTTGCTAAATACCTACAAATATGATCGAGCTTTAGTAAAATAAACTTTCAGACGGAATCCTAATTTTTATTTGCGAACGCAAAATATTGCCGCCTAGCATTAATATTTGATAGCGTAAAACTACAAGAAACACAATGAGTCATTACGATTGCTACAGGCAACCAACACTATAAGTTTGACAAAACTAGTGTTCACATTGCGAAATAACAAATTCTTTAAAAAATATTTTTTGAAGACAATTCATTATTTACTTTTATGCTATTAATTTGTATAAATTACCATTACATCTAAATATGTAACGATTTTCAGGAATTTTCATTCTATAATGGAAATTATAAAATCTCTTGTAACCTTAAAATCAGTTCCAAAAGACTAGTTTGTAGAGGCTGAAATATTTCAAAGTATTTTTAATTTAATTCATGCTTATAGCCGCCAAAAAGCTTGGCAAAAATCAAAATAGCATGAATTTAAATTATGGAACTACCTTAAATTTGAAATCTTAGTGATCATGTGTTTTGCTGATTTCGACCTTCTGAAGTCAACGAACAATTATTTTTAAAGAACATTTAAAACCACATAACATAATAAAACAAAAACGAACAAAATATAGCGTTTTTGTTTAGCTCATTTTAAAGCTCTGGATAACTTTACTATTCTTTTACTTTATCATAAAATGATTTTTAGAAAATAATTTTAGTAGAAAGTCCAAAATTCTGAAAATAATATCAAATTTAAATTAAATTAATTTCAAAGTTGCTTCATATTTTTCTTATTAAAGAAATTTGGTTTCATTTTAAAACAACTAGTGAAAATATTTTAAAGTATTTTACGGTATAAAACGGCTCTTAACGGCTATTTTAAATTATCTCATTTATTTTTAATTAATTGAATTCAGACAAAAATATATCTTCGCAAGTAAATAATTCGCAAGTAAATAATCAAGTATTACGAGAAATTATTAATAATTACAGCATTACCCGAAACCTGATAGCATAGCACTTCCTCCTGATGATCTCTAATTCTTATTCTGATACAACGTCTGTTATTTATTAGTCAATTCATAAAAATGACGTTTATTTTAAATTTCAATTTGAAATTTTAACTTTATATTATTTTATTATATTAATAATCTGAGAATTATTAGATTATTAATTAATTAATCAGATTATCAGAATTAATAATCTGAGTTATTAATGCCCACTGCAGCTTCTCGGCGTAGGGCTGATAGCAAAAGTTATAGGAATTACATAAATTGAAAGCGAAATATTTTAAATTATTTATTATTAATAATAAATATTATATTATAATATTATTTTATTATATATATTTTATCATATTATTAAATTATTTTAATAATATATTTTTTATCTTTTTAAATATTATAACAATTATTATATATTTACTATAAAAGAATAAATATATCGAACGAATAATAGAAATCGAGCATCCTTCATTCCAGCCATACTTTCAAACTCCGGCGGTAGTAGCAAGCAAACTGAGACCTTCTTAAAACGGATTGCAAAAATTAAGTCCGAAAGAACAGAGACAAGATATTCGGACGTTATATCAACATTACGCTCCAGAATAGGAATCCATCTTGCAATGATGATATGGCGATGCATTAGAGGATCGAGATCCGCGTTTCATCGTCCTGAAGGTCTTCCTTTAGGTCACCTGGAAGCTCCAAATTGATGTTTTACTTTTAACTCAGATGTTGCCTATTAGGGATATTTTACGATTACATGTTTTATTTTAATAAAATAAAACACGTAAAGCGGATGTTGAATATGATATATTCTTTCTTTAGAGATGCTACATCTTATTCCGTGAGGTATGTAGGAATGTTATTGATTTTGACTGATGACATAATTGGTTTTGATAAGATTGTGACTATATCCGAGAATATGCCGTTAAAGAATCCGGTATAAGATCTGGTCAAGTCGGGGGAGGCGAAGGATATTCTATTAACGACTCCATAGTATTTGATTGTATTGGTTGGTGAAGTCTCTTAAGAAAATATTAAATAGATCTTGCCTCTCTTGAGACTTCAATAACTTGATCACTATTAAGTTTACCAACTTGAGTGCATGGAAGTTCCCCATCGAGAGTGTTACTCAAAATAGACAAATCTTTACTTACTTGTTTACCAGGAAAGAGCGATTTTCTAGAATTGTTTGAAAGTTCCGACAGCATCTAACTTACCATTTGTTACGCTATTTTTTCACGGTAATCAAATATTGCAATTGTAACACACGTAGAACATCTGGTAAGAATGAATTTGCATTTTCTTATGAATGATGCATTCTTGATATTTTCGCAAATGTAGATGTTGAACAGCATTTAGAAAATCTTGCAAATTTTCTAAAAAAGCAAAGCATGTTTACCAATGACGAAATAATCTTTATTTCTTTGAAAAGTAAAACTATCGCCTTGATTCCTTTAAGTGTCGTTTACTCTAAAACAAATAATTTTATATAATAATTATATATAACGAATGGTAATATAGACACAATATGTTCAAATGATTACATTATGTGGAACTGAATCCGTTATCTAAAAGACTGAAAAATACCAGCGATTCAGATCGCTGATATCAAGAAAACGGCCCTTATCATTGATCAGCATAGCAGCTGGTCAATGATATTATTTATTATCCATAAAAATTTTCCGCTTAAAATGTTAAATTTATTTTTAATATTATTGTGCTTATTTATATATTTTACTATTTTCTGTTTGATTGTATTTTTATAGTAAACTAGTTTAAAATATGTATCTATTAAATTATTTAAATGATTTTGAAGAAAGTTAATATCATTACATATTGTTGCAATTCTTGCAATTTCATTATTTAATGTATTATATTTTATATTATATGGTATGCATGAATGCTCATGCAAAAATATGTTTCTTGTAAATTTAAATATGTCATCTTTACGATATAAATTAACAGTAGTTTTAACTGATGATAAGGGCTACTGAATAAATTTGTTCGCTTGTTTATAAAAATTAAGAGTTAAATACACATAAATCATCAATATATCGAAACATATATTTCATATCTTTAAATTTATTCTTTATAATATAAAGAATAAATTTAAACTCTCAAGTGGCAAATGAATAATAAATAATATACTTTGTATTAGAATAAGATACTAGATAGTCTTATCAGAGGAAATACATCATTAGCATGTATTTGGCCCCGCTACTATGTTGGGTAGAGGAACAGGGGCTGAAACCTGATAACATAGCAGTTCCTCATGATGACCTCTAATCCTTATTCTGATAAAACGTCTGTTATTTATTAGTCAATTCATAAAAATTGACTTTTATTTTTAATTTCAATTTTTTATTTTAACTTGATTTACATTATAGAAAATCTAAAAACAATTATTTATTATTAATTAATTTTTATTATTTAACTATTTAACTTTTATTTTGCATTATTTTTAATTTGCAATATAAAATACGTAGACTCAGTAAGCTTATTTAATTTGTTCTACTGACATGTTATTATTGACCTGTGGACTTTGTTTTCCCGGTAATATGACCTTTGTCAGAAATACTGAAACTATGTATTATTGGTACGACGTTATTATTATAATTATTTTTTGCTATTATTGGTTCTTAAAATTAAATTTAAATATTTTTTATATATCTAATATATATATAAATATTGATATATTTCATATCTATAAATAATTAAGATTTTTTAAACAGTTATGAACAAATTCATATTATATAAAGCTTAAAAATAAGTCAGCTATAATTGGGCTACTATTATCTCCCATAAGAACGCCTTTTATTTGTCTAATGTCTCTATCTTTAAATAATTTTGATTTATTAAATATTTAAGGATTCTAATAATTCAATTCTATCCATATATTTATATTTACTTGATGGTTTAATTTTTGTTAGATAGGCGTTATAGTTATTATAACATATAAATATCTACTAAATCTAGATTTGTATAAACAGTACTAAAATCGTATGTATTTATATTTTGAAAATTTATTCCTTTTGTCTGTTCTAAAAATTCTTTTGTAGAATTAATACTGAAATAGTGTTTTATACCAGTATTAATTTCGATTACCTTGCAATATTTTTTAAAATGTGCTTTAATTACTTTAAGTATTTTATTCATATAGACAGAAAGTGGTTTTAATGTACATTTAAACGCACTACATATGAACCTAGGTTTTATTGGATTTTTATGTAATTTTGGATTCCAATATAATATAGGTATAGTTTTATTATCTAATTCAACCTTTATACCCTTTTTATCCATTATAGAACAGTGACTTGTAATAATTGTTTCTAAACTCAACTCACTACGTTCATATGTTGGATTTACATTTAAATCATTAGAATTAACCTCTTTCATTAGTATATCATAATAAAGCTTTTTGCATATGAAGACAAAGTTATTACTAGCTTTATCAATAGTTGTTATTATATAGTTATCCTTTAATTTAGTAAGTTCTTTATACATATCTTTATTAATTTTATCTTTCCTTTTATAATTGTTTGTTATTTTCATTTTATTTTTAATTTTATCAAATATATAATCTTTCCAAATGTTTATCTTAGATATATTCGAGCTTTCACTATTAATCAGCTTACTAAAGTAATCATTTAAGTTATTATATAACGAATTGTAAATTTTATTTTTGTCGTTGTTATTATTTAATCTATATTTATACCCTTTTGATAGCAGCTTTCTTAATTCACAATTTTCAATTAATTCTAGATTATGGGTACATATATGTTCATTTATTTTATCAAAACTAAGACTTTTACAATTGCATTCTGTTTCTATTATGTTTCTAATATTATCGTTACATATTGATTTTAATTCTTTATTATAATTACAAATTTTTCGTCCTAATGGTGGTAGGAGTTTATACCTTATTTTAGGAATATATTTACTTAAATCTGACCCTATTATTTCTTTACTTTTAGAATTATTTAAAAGTCCGGCTATATTTATGTTATCTATACATTTATTAATGAAGTTTATGGTTAATGTATATTTTCTATTGTTATTATTTACATTTATTGTACGATTATAGTATTTTGTATTACAATAACTGTCTATTATACAACTTAGCCTATCATAGTCGTTAATTAATTTTTGATTTATTGAACATATGATATCTTTAGAAAAACTTCTTATATTTACATAAAGATCTTTTAGCTTATTATCACTTAAAAGTTGTTTTAATATTTCTAATTGTTCATTTGTATACATATCTTTTTTAATATTTTTAACTCTAAATAAAACCCAAGTTCATATGTAGTGCTTTTAAATGTACATTAAAACCACTTTCGGTTTATAAAATACTTAAAGTAATTAAAGCACACGTCAAAAAATATTGTAGCTTAAGCGAAATTAATACTGGTATAGAATTAATATAGAACAGACAAAAGGAATAAATTTTCAGAATATAAATACGTACGATTTTAGTACGCTTTATACAAATCTAGAAAAATTAATTAATAACATTAAAAATTAATTAATCTCATATTCTGAAAACGATATACATATCGTTTATAACGCCTATCTAACAAAAATTAAACCATTAAGTAAATATAAATATATGGATAAAATTGAATTAATAGAATCCTTAAATATTTTGATAAATCAAAATTATTTAAAAGTAAAGACATCTATATTTAGACAAGTAAAAGGTGTTCCAATGGGTGGTAATAGTAGCCCAATTATAGCTTACTTGTTTTTAAGCTTTATAGAATATGAATTTGTTCATAACTGTGTAAAAACTAAATCTAAACAATATAAATATATGAAATATATGTTTCGATACATTGATGATATATGTGTATTTAATTCTAATAATTTTTATTCAATTAGTGAGCACATTTATCCAGAAAGCCTTATTCTTAACAAAACCAATATTAATGACAAAGAAGGTGTATATCTAGATATGAACATTAAATTAACATTAACTAAAACTACTATTAATTTTTATCGTAAAGATTACATATTTTAATTTACAAGAAACATATTTTTGCATGAGCATTCATGCATTCCATATAATATAAAATATAATACATTAAACAATGAAATTTTAAGAATTGCAACAATATGTAATGATATTGGCTTTCTTCAAAATCATTTAAATAATTTAATAGATACATATTTTAAACTAGGTTACTATAAAAATAACATCAAGCAGAAAATAGTAAAATATATAAATCAACACAATAATATAAAGAATAAATTTAAACTCTTAAGTGGCAAATTTTTATGGATGGATAATAAATAATATACTTTGCATTAGAATAAGATACTAGATAGTTATTTCAGAGGAAATACATCATTAGCATGTATTTGGCCCCGCTGCTATGTTGGGTAGAGGAGTTAGGGGCCGAAACCTGATAGCATAGCAGTTCCTCCTGATGACCTCTAATTCTTATTCTGATACAACGTCTGTTATTTATTAGTCAATTCATAAAAATGACGTTTATTTTAAATTTTATTTTTTATTTTAATTTGATAAAAATTATAGAAAATCTAAAAACAGTTATTAATTTTATTATTTAATTATTAAATTTTGATTTAGCATTATTATGTTTTGTTTATTTTATAAACAAAACGTAGGCTCAGTTATCAAAACGTAGGCTCAAATACGTAGGCTCAGTTAGCTGATTTGATTTATGTAATTTTGGATTCTAATATAATATAGGTATAGTTTTATTATCTGATTCAATTTTTATACCCTTTTTATCCATTATAAAACAATGACTTGTAATAATTGTTTCTAAATTAAAATCACTACGTTAATATGTTGCGTTTACATTTAAATCATTTAATTTACCGCTCTTTCAGAATATAAATACTTACGATTTTAGTAGGCTTTATACAACTTTAGATTTAGCAGATATTAAAGATGCATTAGAAAAATTAATTTATCTTTTATTTGAAAAATAAAAGATTAATATATGTTATAGCACATATATGTGCTAAAACGACTATAACACATATCTAACAAAAATTAAACCATCAAGTAAATATAAATATATGGATAAAATTGAATAAATAGGAACCTTACATATTTTTATAAATCAAAATTATTTAAAAGTAAGGACAGATATTTTCATAAACAATGTTCCTATGGGTGGTAATTGTGCTCCAATAATAGCTTACTTATTTTTAAAAAATAAATCTAAACTATATATAGAGATTTGTATTTTGCCCTGCTGCTATGTTGTGTTAAGGAATAAGAAACTAAACCTGATAGCATAGCAAATCCTCTGAATACCGATAATCCTTATTATAATTCAACGTCTGTTATTTATTTTAGTCAATTCATTTAAATTGACTTTTATTTTAAATTGTAATTTTAATGTAAACTTGATATAGGTTCATGGCGGCATCGTCGCATTCGCACGTCACCCAACGTCTCTTCGCAAAATCAATCCCCCTTTCAGTCCTTGCTCTTTTGAATTGCTCACTTGTCGTTATTCTAACCCGATCACTCTAGATCTCGCCATTGTATACCGTCCTGGTTTATCAGCTCCTACAGCCTTATTTTTTACCAAACTCGCTGACCTCCTTTCTCATTGTTCTTTGTCCTCAATCCCTTCACTCGTTCTAGGCGACTTCAATATCCGCCTAGACCGCCCCTCTTCCACAGATTCCATCCGCTTCATCAACATTCTATCCAACTACAATTACAAACTAATCTCCACTGCCCCCACACATATACTTGGCGGGGCACTCGACATCATCGCTGTCCCCGATCATTTTGCTGCCAACACCTCACTGTCCATTTCTGATCCTGGTCTATCCGATCACTTTATTATCACCCTTGATCTCGCTCGCAACCACACCCCTCCTCACACACCTACAATCCTACGTCGCCCTTGGAGAAATCTTGACCTCTCCCTTCTCCGCTCTGCCTTACTCAAATCGTCTCTATCATTACCCACAATAACATATTCATCTCCTCACGATCTCGCCTTTCTTTTCGACTCTGAACTCACATCCACTCTCGATATTCTCTTGCCCTTCAAGTCTCACCCACACCGTCGCTTGCACCGTGCCCCATGGTTTGACATCCAATGCCTACTCTCAAAGCGTCGACTCCGCCATGCTTTTCGAGTCTATCACCGCTCTCTCAGACGCGATTTCCGCTCGATCACTCCGTCTTTCCGTGACTCCTATCTTGCTCTTCGCCGGTCTCATCTCCAACTACTACGTACCAAATGTAACTAATTCTGGCAGCATAAAATCATCACTTCATTCAAATCTAAGACTCTATGGCATACTTTTAACTCAATCCTGGCTCGTTCCTCTACGCCTTGCAACATCAATGCTAATGATTATTCGTCATTTCTCCAGACTAAAGTATCCACGCTGCTCTCTCACACCCCAGTCTCCATCCTATCCCACTCTGCCCCGCCTAGCCTCATCCTTCCAGAATTCTTTCATCTTCTCCCAGTCTCACCTACAGAAATATCATCTGTCCTCATGTCCTTGCCCAACAAAACCTCACCCGCCGATCCCCTGCCTACCCACATATTAAAATCTATATGCACATCGATACCCACATTTATCACAACCTTATTTAACTCGTCCATCCGCAGTCGTATCTTCCCTTCACACTGGAAATCCGCAATCATTCGTCCCCTCCTTAAGAAACAATCGCTCGATCCCTCCCTTCCTTCTAGCTATCGCCCCATTTCACTACTCCCTACTCTTTCAAAGCTCTTAGAACGCCTCATCTTAATACAAATCAACGCTTATCTCTCCTCATCCAATCTGTACCCTCCTTTCCAATCCGCTTTCCGCTCTAATCACTCGACAGAAATCGCATGCATAAAAGTGTACAACGACTTACTAATTTCTCGAGACAAGGCTCTATATAGTGTTCTCATCTCCCTCGACCTCTCCTCCGCATTCGACATTGTCGACCACTCCGTCCTCCTTTCTCGCCTTCGTTATGATTACGGCTTTTCTTCCTCCTCCGTAGCTTGGTTCGCCTCATATCTATCCGACCGTTCTTTTCGCGTCTTTTCTAATTCATCATCCTCCCCTCCCATCCCTATTTTTTGCGGGGTTCCACAAGGTTCAGTCCTAGGTCCCCTGCTTTTCTCTCTTTTGCTTGGCGATCTCTCTCCATTTATCAAACCTTACTCCTTTAACTTCATGCAATACGCCGATGACATTCTAATCTATGCTCATGCACCCGCACATCGCATACACGATATCGGCATTTCTGCCTCCAACTGTCTTTCTTCTATCTACAAACGTCTCTCCAATCTCCATCTCGTTCTAAACGCCGAAAAGTCCAAAATAATGTGGATCCTTCCCCGTAAACCAAGCATATCTCCTCCCATTGTATCTTTTGCCTCATCGATCATCCCTATAGTCCACAATCTCACTTTCTTAGGCTTCCATTTCGATGATCACCTTTCCCTTAAACCCTTCGTCCGTGACAAGGTCCGCTCGTCTAACTTAATTCTTCGTGACATCCGCCGTATCCGCCCCCTTATCGACTTCCGTTCTTGTATGTATCTTCTTTCATCGCTTCTTTTCCCTAAAATCGATTACTGCCTTAGCCTTTTCGCCAATTCTCCAAAATCCATAATCCTACCCCTACAACGAATAATCAACACCGCCGTTCGAGTGCTCTTTCGTCTCCGTCGCTTCGACCACACATCCACATATTTTGCCCAACTCTCCTGGCCCACCATCCACATCCGCATCAAATTCTGCCTTCTCGTAACTTTTCGTTTTATCGCTGTCGGCTCCCCATCGTTCATCAACCTTCCTTTCTTAGACGACACTCGCCCCACCTCACTATCGCTGCGTTCCCGTCATTATCTCTTACTCCACGTTCATAATTACTCCAACAACTACGGTCTCCGATCCTTCCTCGTCGCCGCCTCACTCGCCTGGAATCAACTCCCTCTCGACGTCCGCCGCGCTCCCTCCTTTATCACATTCAAACACCTCCTCCGTTCACACCTTCTCGACACCTGATTCACAGTTTTGTTTTGTTGTGGTCATGTAAGCGTGCGCTGGCACGCATTTGCCACGTTAAAATAAATCCTTTTTTTTATAGGTTAAATGAAATATTATGTAAGATTATTAAATTATTTATAATTATTAATAATAATTTAATTATTTTGTTTTTATTGATCAAAATGTTTAATTTATAAAAAATTTGATATACGTCGACTCTGTTACCTTATCCGATTATTTACTGCAAATTTGCCTTGGCAAACTTTTTATAGATTATAAAAAAAATTATATATTTTTTATAGAAAATGTTTTCACAACGAACATCAGATTATGTAAAAGATAATAAATCAGAAAATACTAAATAGTTATCTTAGTAGATTATGCATATTTTCAGTTTTAGTTCGCTATTTTCAATTTATATTCTTTGTTGTTTTTTAATTAAGGTAAACATGTAAGCAATAACATGTCAGGTCGTAATAAATTTTGATCGATTGCTTTATAAATTAATGTCTATCATATCAATACAACTATTTAATTAACACGAACAGGAAATGTTCAATAAATAAAGTAACGGGGACTTACATGTAAACAAGAAAGCTTACGTAGCCATCGTATCTAAATCGTTCGTAATTTTAATGGACTTTGTTATAATTTCATATTAGCAGCATTGGTGACACTTAATTAATCTGAAATACGACATTATAAATCTGAAATAATTGACTGGAAAGTATAAACATGCATGCTTTTTTACTATCTTCGTCGGAAAGCTTAACTCGGAATGCGTCTACCACAGACGCCTAGCCCCCGATGCGGCGTTTCGACCTTAGTCTAACCATCACTACAGGGTGGTCTCATCAGTGTGGCTATGTAGTTACACAACTTCGGCAGTACTTATTTATCAGTAAACCTCTGAAAGGAATTCATTAAGGACACACTCATCCAACAGTTACCAGCCTTACATCTGGTATGGTTTAAGTAAGCAGTGACTTCATAGGACAGCACGTGTGCTACCGCTCCTTCCTTCATCAGCTTACTAAGTTTGCTATACAAGCAGCAAGCTGGTATTCAGCTGAAGCATGATGCACGAGCAAAAGCTCACTAGCTATCAAGCACGAGCAAAGCTCAGGCGCAGATGCTAAGATTCGTCACTCCCCATATAGTGATTATATGAATTGAAAACTACTGGTGACGTACATTAATAAGAAATAATTTCATAAAACTTTTTTGATTAACACGAACTTGAAAGTATAAACCTGCATGTTTTTTCTAGAATGTTTCCAATATCATCATCACATACTGATTTCAATTCTTTATTATAATTACAAATTTCTCGTCCTAATGCCGGTAACAACTTATACCTTATTTTAGGAATATATTTAGTTAAATCTGACCCTATTATTTCTTTACTTTTAGAATTATTTAAGTCTACCTAAATTTATATTATCTATATATTTATTAATGAATTTTATTTTTTTAAATGTTAGAATTATGATATGAATTTGTTTACAACAAATAAATTTAAATAGAGATAAAACCAAGAATAAACAACGTCATCAAATAAATTCACTCAATGTCTTTCCTCCTATTGTAGGAAGCGCCGTGTCCCTAAGCGGCCGAATTCGCGAAGGTTGACTGAAGCTGGTCCGTCGCAATCGCTGTCCATCTTTCGCAGACTATTGTAGTGCTCGTTGCGGTGATTTGAAATGTGAAGCTCCGTCGCCTCAACTTCGATTTGCCGATTCGCTTCAAAGCTGTTTTCGCTAGCGCTCTTGTCGTCCAACAAAGGAGCTAGGCACTCTGTTATATGAAGGGCATGTAAAGGATCTTGGCTGCAATTTTCGCTTATCGTGCTGCTGTTAATAATCCACGGCACAATTCCTTCCTGGTGAATGACAATGGAAACGCGTCTGAGGCGAGCAAAGCCTACCAGTGCCTCATTTCACTGTGCTGACGCTTGCTGCAAAGGCTGCCGCTCTGTGTTTGTTTGTACTCCTAAGGCCCAGACCGCCCATTTTTAGTGGGAGCTCAACTTGAGATCGTGTTCGCGCTGACAGTTGTATTTAAGCGATGATTTCCATCGTTCGTATAACAGCATTATCAAACTGCTTACAGAAAAGTTCGGTGCTTGCTGTATCTACATTTTAGAATGTAGATCTTGCTGTTTCTACATTCCTCATTAGGAATGCTATTCGTTGAGCGGAAGCACAGTGGCGCAATAGCAGGTAAGCCACATGAGCGTCTGGAAACGACGCAACAAGCTTTGTGTCATTTACTAGGTTTGGTAAGCAACTATTTATGAGATATGATTCTACAAACTCTTGCTACCAATTGGGCATCCCAAAAGAGTGAAATTGCCGTCAGTCTTGGTATGTGGAGAGTGAGTCCATTCTGTCTGCGTTGAGATAATTGCTTCTTTGTGTCCTATTTATTCGGTTTTTGCCAATTCATTGATAGTCCGATTTTTTCCAGCTCATTTGCAATCATGTTTAATGTGATAGCAACTGCCTTGGGTTCACCTCCAATTATTCCATCGTCTAAATACCACTTGTTAAAACCGATACCTGTGATCGAGTTGACTTTACGAATAATCGGTTGGATTGCCAGTGCGAAAAAGAATTGGGCCCAGAGGGTCCCTTGTTGTACTCTTGCTGACGATGCAAGGCTTTTTGCTGTTCCAAATCGTAATTTTGATGGTTGTGAGTTGCACTATTTGATCCACGGTCCGACTGCGTCAATAAAGCATTGCCTGTCAACTGTATTAAATGCGTTCGAAACATCCACTTTCGCCCATACCCAATTTTCCGAGGTATCTGTTCGTGCAATCGTCGAACATGGTGAATTATTAAATCTGCGCCATTTGCCACTGCAACACCGACCTGTTGTGTTTGAAATATTTGAGTGAACTTATCGCGCATCTTCGTGCAAATACACTTTGCACACCCTCCGTAACAATTCTCCTGCCGCTATTGGGCGTATACCACCATTTGGTTTTTCTATAGCGATAAGATCTGCACCCACAAAATATCGAGATATATCTATAGGAAGTCACCGGCTGCCATATAATTAATCAGATGTGTCAGGCGGCTTAGACGCTTTCCAGACTGATCCGCTGTGATCATATCTTGTAGATGTTTGGCTCTTAAACCCAGACAACCTGGTGACGATGCAGAGGGGAATGAGAAAATTGAATCACGAACGGTATCCGAATCGATGACAATACCGTGTTCTGCCGTTGGGATTGAGGTTATAATACCTTTACCGGGTGGGTGCAAATCTGTGAGCTTACGGTGTGTATGTTCTGTGAACGGCGCCAGCCGTGACGAAGATATTCGTTTCATTGCCTTGCCGTAGTTTCCCTGTCGCACAAGTTCGATTGTCATTATCTTTGATTTGTCGTGTTTATGTCGGGTCGTTTGTTGAGCACAAACATGCGTGAGAAAGGAAGTGTCAAACTGCCTGTTTTCGGCTGACTTTAGTGCATTCTCTATATGTTTTCGTACATTTCGGTGATCACCTGAATGAGCTGATAGGCACACTTTTGCGAACCCCAAAAGACTAGTCCAGCTATATGACGATTTATGTTCTAGTGCCTCCTCAATAAGATTGGTAAAAATGCGAGCTGCTTTATTTCGTAAACTCTAAAGGGATTCGTCTTACTGTCAGCGTAGGTGATGCCCAAACACGGTGAAGCATTTCATATACTTTCAAATTGTGGGAAAAGTCGTTTGTCGAAGCCATTTCAGATCCTTTGTAGGTTTGACGTTCGGCTGTAAGTTTGACATGTGAGGAAATATTGGGTGTGTAATCAACAATCGAAGCGCATCTAGTGCATGGACACCGAACCCTAAAACTCTTGTGAAAACGTACATTTCCGAATCTTGTAAGTGCGATTAGCCTGTTACAATGCGGGCAAATACCAAGCTTTAACCCTTCCATTCGTCAAGGGGTTTCCGACGGCGATGTGTTGTAGATTTTATGAAACGCAAAGTTTCCAGTTACAGATGATATTAAATGATATTATAAGATGTTTGTATTTGTAATTGTAAGTAGCTTTAATCAACTGCCTTTAATCAACAGTTAGAATTGTTGTATGTTATTTTATCTCAAATGTAAGAACTTTGTATAATCAGGACAACTTGTGAATTTTATAGTTATAAATTTTATGAATTTTATATTCCAATATAAATTGGATTTTAATGACATTTTGGATTCCAATATAATATAGGCATAGTTTTATTATCTGATTCAACCTTTATACCCTTTTTATCCATTATGGAACAGTGACTTGTAATAATTATTTAAAAATAATATAGATTTAATACTTTTAATAATATAGCCTTCTTTATCATTAATATTGGTTTTGTTAAGAATAAGGCTTACTGGATAAATGTGTTCACTAATTGAATAAAAATTATTAGAATTAAATACACATATATCATCAATGTATCGAAACATATATTTCATATATTTATATTGTTTAGATTTAGTTTTTACACAGTTATGAACAAATTCATATTCTATAGAGCTTAAAAATAAGTCAGCTATAATTTGGCTACTATTACCACCCATTGGAACACCTTTTACTTGTCTAAATATAGATGTCCCTACTTTTAAATAATTTTGATTTATTCAAAATATTTAAGGATTCTATTAATTCAATTTTATCCATATATTTATATTTACTTGATGGTTTAATTTTTGTTAGATAGGCGTTATAATTATTATAACATATATATGTATATCTTTTTCCGAATATAAGATTAATTAATTTTACTAACGCTTCTTTAATATCTACTAAATCTAGATTTCAATAAAGCGTACTAAAATCGTATGTATTTATATTTTGAAAATTTATTTCTTTTGACTGTTCTAAAAATTCTTTTGTAGAATTAATACTGAAATAGTATTTTATAACAGTATTAATTTCGATTACTTTGCAATATTTTTTGAAGTGTACTTTAATTACTTTAAGTATTTTATTCGTATAAACCGAAAGCGGTTTTAATGTACATTTAAAAGCACTATATATGAACCCAGGTTTTATTAGATTTATATGTAATTTTGGATTCCAATATAATATAGGTATAGTTTTATTATCTAATTCAACCTTTATACCCTTTTTATCCATTATAGAATAATGACTTGTAATAATTGTTTTAAAACTCAACTCTCAACGTTCATATGTTGGATTTACATTTAAATCATTACAATTAACCTCTTTCATTAGTATATCAAAATAAAGCTTTTTGCATATGAAGACAAAGTTATTACTAGCTTTATCAATAGTTGTTATTATATAGTTATCCTTTAATTTAGTAAGTTCTGTATACATATCTTTATTAATTTTATCTTTCCTTTTATAATTGTTTGCTATTTTTATTTTATTTTTAATTTTATTAAATATATAATCTTTCCAAATGTTTATCTTAGATTTATTCGAGCTTAGACTATTAATCAGCTTTCTCAAGTAATCATTTAAGTTATTATATAACGAATTGTAAATTTTATTTTTGTCGTTGTTTTTTATTACCCTTTTGACAGCAGCGTTCTTAATTCACAATTTTCAATTAATTCTAGTACATATATGTTCATTTATTTTATCAAAACTAAGACTTTTACAATTGCATTATGTTTCTAATATTATCGAATAATATTAGAATAATATTAGAAATAATATTTTGCTAATTTTCAACTTGGTTGAAAATTAGCAAAATTTAGGTATTTTTGACAGCTTATACTTTATTTCATCTTATTATTTTTATATCCCAAAATTTATACCTTAATCTTTATTTAAAAAAATCAATTGCATTATGTTTCTAATGCATATATATTTATACCCTTTTGATAGCAGCTTTCTTAATTCACAGTTTTCAATTAATTCTAGATTATGGGTACATATATGTTCATTTATTATATCAAAACTAAGACTTTTACAATTGCATTCTGTTTCCATTATGTTTCAAATATTATCGTTACATATTGATTTTAATTCTTTATTATAATTACAAATTTTTCGTCCTAATGGTGGTAGGAGTTTATACCTTATTTTAGGAATATATTTACTTAAATCTGACCCTATTATTTCTTTACTTTTAGAATTATTTAAAAGTCCGGCTATATTTATGTTATCTATACATTTATTAATGAAGTTTATGGTTAATGTATATTTTCTATTGTTATTATTAACATTTATTGTACGATTATAGTATTTTGTATTACAATAACTGTCTATTATACAACTTAGCCTATCATAGTCGTTAATTAATTTTTGATTTATTGAACATATGATATATTTAGAAAAACTTCTTATATTTACATAAAGATCTTTTAGCTTATTATCACTTAAAAGTTGTTTTAATATTTCTAATTGTTCATTTATATACATATCTTTTTTAATATTTTTAACTCTATTAACTTATCATAATCGTAAATAACTTAACGATTAATAATATAAATTATAATAATATAATTATAATAACTTAACTTATCATAATCGTTAATGATATCTTTAGATATCATTTGTTTCCCTATCATTTGATATATTTAGATCAGTAGATGATGAGGTTTACCAATGCTGAAATGTAGCTTACTGATGTTGGATTCTAGGTAGGTTCAAAGTAGCGTACTGAATAAAAATAGTCATCAAAATTTCAATAGCCCATTTAGTTAATAGTCCTTTAATTTTTTAGTCAGTTCTTAATAATAGTCCTTTATTATTGTATCATTTATTTATTATATAATTTATTATATTTATATTTATATTAGTCCTTTATGGCTTTACTCTATCTCGCCACTGCCACGTGGACATCTTTCATGTTTTTTAAAGGAAAAATATTTGGCAAACTCTGCAATAATCGGAATATTCACTCTGAAGTTGTTTGGCTATTCAAGATTTAAAAAATGTGAAAAGCTCAAAATTGAAATGGCAAGACACCCCGCATGAGTCAGAAAATTTATTGAATTTTCGATTTTTCGAATTTCAATTTTTTTTATCAACAATTTTTTTTCAAAAAAAAATTTGTTGATTAAAGCTACTTACAATTTCTTATGATGATTCCAAACTGGAATCGAAAATTCAATAAATTTTCTGACTCATGCGGGGCGTCTTGCCATTTCAATTTTGATCATTTAACATTGACCCCGAGCACCTTCCGTTTCCATGAATGTGAAAAGCTATTTTTCACTAATTTAAAAAAAATGTGTTTTAGTATTTTATAAAATAACAATTCAAAATCAATTATTAGTTGACATATCAATAAATGCTTACTTACCTAAACGCTACTAGGTTACTTACCTAGGTTACGTTACTCATTTACTGATGAAAGGCTAGTTATCATTTACTACTGATCCATTTAGTGGTGAATATAGCGAAAAATGTTCTTAGATATTATTTTTAGTTATAAGTCCTTTAATTTTTAGTCAGTCCTCAATTTGCTTTTTTTAATTGAAGGTTGCACCTTCCCTACCAACGCAGATTTAATTTGAAATTAGAAATGATTTCAATTAAATTTGTAAATTGTAAGACGAGTTTTTTATTGAATATAATTGCCAATAAAGCAGACGAGTGATCGTCAGCCGACATTAAAAGGTCCGAAACGTAAAACCTAGGTATTGGATCAGGAGCTGATGAGGTCTATTAATACTTTAATGTAGCTTACTGCTGTTGGATTATAGTTGGGAACAAAGTAGCGTACAGAATGAAAATAGTCATCAAAATTTCAATAGTAACAATGACTGCACAGGTATATCAACTTAAAATAAGAAAACAAACTATAAATGACTAGTTTGATAATAGTAATTAATTTCAAAAAATGGTTGGTTTTCAAATTGAAGGCAAAATATTTCCCTCTCAACTCTGATTTAATTTGAAATCAGAAATAATTTCAATTAAATTTGCAAAATGTGAGGCTAAAGCCTTTCATTAAATCTAACTGCCGATAAAGCGGACGAGTCTAGTGATCATCAACCAACATTGAAAGGACTACAACGTTAAACGTAGGAATTGAATCGGTAGCTGATGAGATCAACCATTAAAACTTTTAATTTTATCGATAACTAAACATGCATATAAACTTAAAATTAGGGAACAAACTATATATGGGTAGTTTCGAAATTTTAATTAATTGCAAATATAGATAGGTTTTCAAATGAACGGTTGAAGCTTATCCTACCAACGTTGGTTTAATTTCAAATCAGAAATGATTTCAATTAAATTTGCAAAATGTAAGACGAAAGTCTTTCATTAAATCTAAATGCCAATAAAAGCAGACGAGTCGAGTGATCGTCAGCCAACATTAAAAGGACCGAAACGTGAAACGTAAGTATTGGATCATTAGCTGATGATGTTCATTAATACTGAAATGTAGCGTACTGCTATTGGCTTGTAAATAGGATTAAAGTAGCTTGCAAAATAAAATAGTCATCAAAATTTTAATAGTAGCACTAACTGCACAAGTAGGCATATATGGTTGGTTTTCAAATTGAAAGTAAAATATTTCCCTATCAACGCAGATTTAATTTAAAATCAGAAAGGATTTTAATTAAATTTGCAAAATGTAAGGCGAAAGTTTTTTATTATATTATGAAAGATTATATTATTTTAAATATCAATATCTTATTTGATTTTAAATTAAAAATGATTTAGAAATCATTCAAATTCCTGATTGCAAAAATAGGTAAATTTTTAAATTGAAGGTAAAACCTTCCCCTACCAACTCATTCTATTTAAGATCAGTAATGATTTCAATTAAACTTGCAAAATCGAAGACGAAAGTCTTTTATTAAATCTAAATGTCAATAAAGTAGACGAGTTGAATAATGGTAAGCCAGCATTTAAAACACCAAAACGTGGAACGTAGGTATTGAATCAGTAACTGATGAGGTCCACCAATACTTAAATGTAGCGTACGTCTATTGGCGCATAGATAGGATTAAGATAATGTGCAGAAATAGTCATCAAATAATATGTCATCAATGTTATTATATACAAATTATATTATAAATATAATATTATAATATATAAAATTATTTCATTTTCGTGGAATACAATTATAGACACTAGTATTTTTAAGTTTACGTCTTTATTTGCTACCTTACGATTGCTTGTCCTTTTCAAATATATGACTTGAAAAGGACATACACTAGTATATGCTTGAAAAAGGACAAACAATCGAAAGCTAGCAAATAAGGACATTTTAACGTTAAAAATACTCGTTTCTATTTGTATAATGTGCAGCCACGAAGAAATTGACAAAACGATATCAGCTACAGTTTTCTCATTATTTTGACTCATTAGTGGCAGATATCTCCCACTACTAGATGCAGAGGAGGACCGACAGACGCCACGAGTATGTCAAAAGGTACATATAGCTAGAAAATTTCTAGCAAACTAGGACATGCTTCACCAAATAGATCATTAGTTAAGAGCACTGGCTAATACCAGCGCATTCTCTCTATTTATCTGCCAAATTATTTGTATTTTACAAGAAAATGAGAGATTTCCGTTTGCATTTTTCTGTTTGTATGATGTGGAAGCCACGAAAAGAATCGACAAAACGATACCAGATACCGTTTCGTCAAATCAATAATGAAGTTAATTTTTTGTTACACTAAAGTAAATATTTTATATAGACGCATTTATTCTCTATACAGATCTTTATTTTATGATGGTATTATAAAATCAAATAATAAATTTTTACACATCTGATTATTTATGACGAATAGAAATACTTTAAATTCATATTTTGATGTAATTTTGATCTAATTGAGTTTATATATTTTATGCATTTTATAAATTAAAAATAATGCCTAATAAAAATTAAATAATTAAATATTTTTTTAACATTTTTTTAAAGAAAAATTTATTCAGACAACTAAAATTAAAATTGTCAATATATGTTATAAATTCTTATTCATCTATGTCTATCAAACGTCGGCATGTTCTTCGCTGAGCGCGGGCCGCGGATGCACATCGATTTGCAGCGTACAAGCTGGAGTCAGATAGTATCTCGGATGCGTGTTATTTCGTAAACAAATGTGATGCTCCACTTTGCAGCGAGTTTGTCCGCGAGCCGGTGCAAAAACTACGAAACGCACTTTCCTTCCCCGCTTAAGCAAAATAGTACGATCGGGGAGAAATTTGCACTCTTATCAACGAGACGCGCTCTTGGTATTTTGAGAACTTCCGCTGCTCGTGGTATTCGAAGCCATGACCTCTATTGGGATATGATAGGCTGTGCGCTAGTGAAGTCGTCGAGCCCCAAGAGCAGCGAGTAGGTATGTCTATGCATATCGTGCTGTAGCGCGAGGCGATGACATCGTGAAATGTTGCGTTGTCGATACTATTCTGCCGATTTCTAGTGGGGAACACAGATAGCCACGATGATCCTCCTTCACCGTTGAATGCTCGACTGCTTTACACATATTTTCGTCGTATGCTGAGACATGTGATAACATAATTGCCTTGTTGGTAGCTTGTTTTTGTTTGCGCAATGCGGCAGAGCTTAAGCATTGTTTGGATCTCAATTCGGCCCCCTTGCAGACCTTGCAAATACGGCTCGGACAATATTAGCGAGTTTATGTATTCTTCTTCAGCGACCATATATAGATTCACTATCCCGAGACCGCCACAATTTAGAGGTAATGAGAGGATGGGCCACAGCGAATCACAAGAGTCATATAATCGAAGATCGCTGAACGCATTGCGTATTGTACTCTGAAGAGGGATGAACCAATCTGTCTCACACTGAATCGTCCGTTGGGTGTAATCCCGTTAGTGCTGCAGTGATTTTGTGAAGAAAGTATATAATAGAGCATGCAAGTTTAATTGCATATTGGATACAAGTTTATATTACATATAAGTTTAAATAATAGAATTATTATAATTATTATGATTCATATCGTGTTGTAGCTAAAATTGTCTTTATTGTTCAATACTTAAATTCTATACATCTATACATAACAAATCCTCACGACAACCTCACGACAACCTCACAACAACCTCACGACAACCTCACGACAACCTCACGACAAACTCACGACATCCTCACGACAAACTCACGACAAACTCACGACAACCTCACGACAAACTCATAATAACTAAGGACAACCTCACGCCAACCTCACGCCAACCTCACGACAAACTCACGACAACCTCACGACAACCTCGCGACAACATCACGACAACCTCACGACAAACTCACGACAACCTCATACCAAGGGGAAAACCTTCCTCTGAGGTGAAATGTTGTGGTTGCAATGTGCCGAACGCAAAATGTAAATCTTGCACATGCTGGAAGGCGGGCAAAAAATGTATTAACTGTGCAGCTGCTAACTGTTCAAATCATGAATTGGATAAACCGTATAATTACCAAGGCGTGAGATGTGATTATAAGAATGCAGCTGACAGAGAAGTTCTAAATGAACAAATCAATATTGCCGACAATCATGATCCAAGAACTCTTGAATACGTTGAAACGGTCAGGGAAGCAGCAAGAGAGCATAGTATAACTGCTAATAATCAACAACAAGAAAGATACATTGTCGATTTTGAAATTAATGCGATATATCAAGAAGTTATACACTGGTATCCAAATCATTTTAAACTACCGGCGTGTAACACGAGCAAGGAATTTATTGACTTAACTAGCAGATTGCTTTGAAACGTTTAACCGAACAACATCTACCTCGGATAATTCTCTGAAACGAGCAACTGTATTATGTCAGTTAATATTACAACGCATAAAGACTCGCAAGATAAGCTATATAAGGAAAACAATTGAAAGACGTATCAAATTATGGAAGGTGCAACAATTAGGAGATTTATTAAAGGAAGCACGGTACTTGCAAAAGATGAAACAAGATGATTTTCACTCTCGTGCCCAACGTCATGCTCCGACCGTCCGGAGGGTAATAAATTTTATCGGAAATGGACATGTAGCGAAAGCATCCAGAATGCTCAAGAATGATTCAGGCGGTGGAGTGATACCTTTAGAGGAAATAGTAAACAACAAAACGGTGTTGCAGCACTTGGAAGATATGCACCCAACAGCGTCTGAAGGTCTTACGAATTTAAAATTGACTGCTCCAATGGACAGATGTACTGAACATCACTCAATAAGATTTTTCAGCATGGATCATGAACATATTATAAAAGCTGCGAGGCGAACACATGGTTCGGCAGGTCCCTCAGGAGTCGACTCGGAAGGATAGAGATCATTTCTTACAGCATTTGGTATGACTTCAAGAAGATTAGCGTGCATGATAAGTGAATTCGCCATCAAAATATCCACAGAGCACATTGAATCAAGTAGATTGGATGCGTATACGGTTAGTCGACTTATACCGCTGAACAAGAACCCGGGAGTCCGACCGGTGGGAATTGGGGAAGTGCTACGCAGGATAATAGGCCGAGCAATACTCGAACATATAGGCGATGATTTAACAAATGTATGCGGATCTGTACAGCTATGTGCTGGACAATGCGGAGGGACCGAGATCGCCATACACACAGTTCGATCTTCCTTTTCAGCTTCCCCTGATAATTGCCTTCTTCTGCTGGATGCCAGAAACGCTTTTAACTCTATTAATAGATCGCTCAACCTCGAAAATATGAAGTACACCTGCCCGTCCTTGAGTATAATTCTGAATAATACATACGCAAAGCCATCACAATTAACAGTCGGTGGGATCTCTTCGAAGTCAGCCGAAGGATTCACTCAAGGAGATCTTCTATCGATGGCAGCCTTTGCTGCCGCGTCCTTACCGTTTATCGAAAAGCTGAGACAAAATTCTCCTAGTGCTCAGCACTGTTGGTATGCAGATGATGCTGCTTGCGTAGGAAAGGCAGAAGATTTAGTAAAGGTGTGGGAGCTAGTAAAACGATATGGACCAGCTTACGGATACAATGTAAATCTGGAAAAGTGTGTAATTTTAACACGAGAAAATATTAGAGATTCCAATCTTCTGGAGGAAACTGGATTACAGATCCGAACAGATGGAGTCAAATACCTAGGCAGTTACATCGGAACGAACAACTGTGTTGAACATCAAGTGATGGAAAAAATTAGAGAATTCAAGACGGACGTATCAAAACTAGACGATCTAATTACGGAGAATACTTTTGCGGCGTATCTTATGTTAAATAGAGTTTTCCAACACCAATGGACATACTTGAAGAGAACATGCGAGACAAAGATTGAATGGTTTAAACCTCTAGAAAATGAATTATTTCAAAACACAATTACTCGGATACTTGGTATAGAAACTATGAATGAAGAATCTGAATCAATAATTCATCTACCATATTTCCTAGGATGTTTGGGATTAATAAACTCAGCTGCGGAAGGCGAGAATGAATATCGGGTTTCGTACTCGATGTGCAAACCAAGCATCGATGAACTGAGAGGAAACGAACTACGTAATAAACAAAAAAAATTACAAAATGAAGCGCATGATCAGAATAAGGTTAAACAAAAGCTGGATCAACTCAAAATTATTGATTCCTCGGAACGAGATCTTAGTACAATATTGAGAAACGCAAGTGTCAAAGGAGCCGCGGCTTGGCTTACTTCACGAACTTATAAGGATAACAGACTTCTGAACTCACAAGAGTTTGAAGATGCGATAGCAGTTCGATATGCATGGTAGCCTAAAACCCTAACTGGCTTTTGCACATGTGGTATGGATTTAAATGTAACACATGCATTGTCGTGTAAATATGAGGGTCTCAATTACATTAGACATAATATAGTAGTCGATGAAATTATCAAACCGTTAAACGGGATCTGTAAACTGGTGACGAAGGAACCTATATTACAGCCAGTTCCGCATTCTACAGATTTTGACAGATCGACTACTACGAAAGATAGAGAGGCCAGAGCTGACATTTTTTGCAATGGGCTATTTGGGAATATCTGGGGGCGGTCCTATATGGACGTGTGTGTCTTCAACAATTTAGCACCTTCATATTCCTTAGAGCGCATGACTGATCCATTTACATACCATGAAAGTCGAAAAAACGCAAAGTACGCAGAAAGAATTACAAGAATTGAGCAAGCGGCATTCCACCCGATGATTTTCTCGACAGTTGGAGGAATAGGTCCTGTAGCAAACAGTGTGATTAAGCGGATTGCCACTAGATTGGCAGAAAAAGACGTAGATAGGTATGATGACTGTATAAGAAGAATAAGAACAAACATTTCGATATATATTGCAAAATCAGTGTCTATGACGCTAAGGAGGAGAAATTACAAAAGTATTAATCACAACTGAGTAATAAGGATTATAATGAAGATATTATTATTAAACCACTAAACCTTACAGATCGTGAGTTACAACATCAAGAAGACGAAAATAAAGTCAAATCAAAATGAAGTAGCAAAATGAGTCCAGGACAATCGATTCGGAGCCACCATTTCCAGTTCTTGTCTCCATCTTCTTTTAAATCTCCGCCAGCCAATGTTCGAGTAGCTGAATAGTATTTTCTTGGCATCGTCTTCGATCGTTCTCTTTAGATTCTTACGAACACCGCCTCTGGGGCGTCGCCAGGATTCTTCCGGGTCCAAGTACAGAGATAACTTTGGGACTCTATCTCTTTGCATCCGAAGTACATGGCCAAGATAGCGCAGTCTATTTTTCTGAATCAAATCAGACACGGAGACGTCGAGTGAACATCGAGAATACACTTCTGCGTTCGATACATGATCGAGTGGATTGACTTTTGCAATTCTACGTAGACATCGTCGCTCAAAAACAGCAAGTTGATTATTTGTTGTAAGTTTTTCAGGCCAGCACTCGGATCCATACAGTAGTACTGGACGAACAATAGACGAATATATTCGGATCTTTGTTTTAATAGATACATTATTATCACGCCAGAGGGAGTTTAGACGCGAAAAGGCGAAACCAGCCTTTATTATCCGGCTTCGAATGTCGTAGTCACATCGGCAGTCTACGAAAAACACTGATCCAAGATAAATGAAAGATTGTACCTGTTCAATAGTTATACCATCAATAATAACTGAGCACGGAGGGGAGTTTATGGCGAGTAGTTTACATTTCGGTAAGTTAAGGAATAACCCATATTTCTTTGCTGTCTCGCCTATGCGGGTTGCTGTACGTTGCGCATCCTCAAATGATTCTGACAGTACGACTACATCATCCGCGTACGTCAGATCAGAAAGCAGCATATTGCTCGGATGCAGGCGTATACCTTCACTGTGCAGGTCGAGCGTTTCCCATAAGAGATGATCGATGAGAATGTTGAATAGTTCTGGTGATAGTACTCCCCCTGTCGAACACCTGTACTGACAGGAAACGGAATTCCAGTACAACCGTATTCGCGCACGACTGGCACAGTATTTTCATACATTGCACCGATAAGTTCACACAGGTTTAGGAATGCCTAAGGTATGGAGGAGTTTCCAGATGAATAGTCGATTAACTTGGTCAAACGCCGACTCGAAATCCAAAAATAGTAATAGTAACGGTTGTTGATAGTCTTGACGGACATCTATCAGAACGCGAAGGGTGAATATATGATCAATGCATCCTCGATTTGGTCTAAATCCAGCTTGATTTTCTCTTGTTTGAATTTGCCGTAACGGCCTAATTCTGTTCAGAATTATGCCTTCCATGATTTTATATACTACAGGTAGGAGATATATGGGTCGATAATTCGAGCATAATGAAGCATCCCTCTTCTTCAGTATTGGAATTATAACTGAAGTTTGCCAGTCCATGGGAACCTGATTGTGATTCCAGATACATTGGAACAAATCGGTCAAATAGTTGACAACTTTAGGACCACCATATTTGAGAAATTCTGGATGTATTTGATAATGTCCCGCAGATTTTCCGCATTTCAGTGTATTAATTATTTGACTGACCTCAATACTTGATGGGGGTTGCCGTCGATTTCTAATACTTCTGTATGCGTAGTACATACTTGGCGACTCCAGGATTTGTCATTACTACATGAGTTTGTTGAAGTGTCTGTCCTCTTGTAGAGATTTGTAAAATGAGCTCTCCAGCGTTCTAACCGTGCAGACTTTTCGAATATTTTATGTGACATATTGATATTCCACAACCCTGTGACTCCACTCTGCTGTGTAGGTGTGTAGTATCTTCTTATGAGACCAAAGAACTTACGCGCATTACCATTGTTAGCTGCCTTTTGGGCTTGGTTTGAAAGTTTTGTCCAGTATTCCTATTTATCATGACGTATACTGGCGCGTAATTTGCGAGTAAGAGTGGTCGTCTCTACGTTATTTCCTGCAGCCATGCTTAACTTTCTTTGTTCGGAGATCATTATAGATGTTGCACTTATCCAATCGTTCCTACGACTTTTGCGATAAGGAAGAATATCATGAGCCGAAGAACATAGTGCGTTCTTGAGTGTTGACCATCGTTCACCAATCTGACAAACATCTTCATTTCCATCCGATACTGGTAAAAACTTAAACTCAAGCTTGCGTGATACACTGTCAATGAATCTACTACGTATGTAGTCGTTTTCTATTAGCCGTACTTCTGGTTGTATTAACTTTGACCTTTGTGACTTGGGTTTGAATGTTGCTTCAATATCCATTATTACTAGCGAGTGGTCTGTCAATACATCAATTCCCCAATACGAACGGCAGTTTGTGATGGCTTTTCTACACCGTAGACGAACCAGAATGAAGTCAATTTGATTGCGGTCCTCGCCGTTAGGATATGTCCATGTTACTAGATGCCTTTTCCGGTGCTGGAAGCAAGTGTTCATAGCTATCAAACGATGTATGCACATCAAATCAAGCAGTTTGTTACCGTTTGCACACATTTTGCCAATTCCATGTTTTCCAACAAAGGGTGCGGTCAATTCACCTGACCTAAGTTGAGCATTGAAGTCGCCGGTGACCACAAGAAAATCACGTGAGGGAATTGTCAGTAGAACTTCATCAAGTTTCTGATAAAATTCATCAATTTTTACAGGGATCATAGCATTTGTTGGGCCATATGCACAGATGACAGTCCAGTATGAATTTTTGCCTCTCAGTCGTACATAAGCTAATCTGTCGCGAACTGGACTCCAGTCAATCTCGGGGCCTAGCTAGGACTATCGAGCGCGTCCTCGGATTGCGGATAGGGGAAGAGCCTTCAGATATGGAGGTTAACTACGACATAAGCAAACAACTGTTTGACGAATAAGTAGTCGCGGACAATTAGTGGATGTGCTATGACAGTGGCGGATTCATAGTTAGCACTCTTGATTCCTAAAAAAATACCATCAACCAAATACGGACTAGCATAGCAACATGGCGAGATTGTCCCGCCATTAAATAAGGACTTGCCCCCTTGAGTGTGGCGAACTCATGTGGTATCCCAGCCTACAACAACAAACATCAATGAAAGTAAACGAAGATATAGGGACAAATATATTATATTCTGACATTTATAAGACCCATTTGAGGGTGACTACTAATTTGTTAATAATATTTTGAATTATTGAAAAAAAAAATTATTATGATTCATCGAAATCATATCTGAATGTCAAGTTAGAATCGATCACTGTTTTTTTTGTCAAATGATTTTACGACGTAAGATCATTAAAGGCAGCTAGTAAAACACACGGTTATGCTGAGCATTAAGGAAAGGACGTTAATTTGTGGCAAGCTTAGACTCATTCGCTTTGATGATTCAATCGAAGAAATAAATTCTAAACAACTTGTGACATTTACGGCAAATAGTCTAATTCCACTCGACAAATCTCTATGAGTTAGGCCTATGGGCATCGAGAAAAATTCAGACGAATAATAAGTAAGGTACTTACTGATGTTATAAACAAATACCTGCAGATAATAATAATAGTCGTTATTATCTCTAATGATAATGGCGAGTATTGTATCCTGTAACTTGATGCCATCAACGTATTTATTCAAATAAATTGACAACTTACACTGATAAAGCTAGGTGGGCCCTGAAACGGGCTCAGCATCTGTCATTGAATGTGACAACCCAAGTGCACCTATGAGGTACTTAGGCTATCTCGGGATTAGTCTTCTTTTCAAGAGGATAGAACAGAGACTAATGTTTCGCAAGCTCATCTCGAGATCACCGAACATCGTCTGCCTCGATTGATTTTTTTGGCTGGGTTGAAAGACTCTTAATGGCTTAGTCGGATAGCGGCGTGTTGGTATAGCTGTAGGGCTCAGATATCTGACGACTGAAGCCGTAATTCTAAGAAGACACGAACAAGCTTACGACTGATTAACTTTATATATTGTGGTTTTTCTGATGTCTCTTTTTAGATTCTTTTAGTATTCGTTTAGTTCTTGAGAAAATCTTTATTTATTTGTTTTATCTTATCAAAATTTATGTTTTACTGTTTTATTTTGTTGTTCTTATGATTGATATTTGTTGTTCTTATGTGATGTTTTTAGTGTTCGATCGCTTTTTTTTGTTTTTAAATAGTTGAAACTGATCCATAATTGATAAGATGACGATCACAACAACAGCAGACAGCGGAGTGAATAGTTGATAATGATCTATTATTGATAAATAATTATTGGAGCTGGATCAAAGAAAAGAGGAAATTATTTTTGATATTTCGCTAACTTCTGTTAGCATCTTCAGAAAATTACAATGTTTTTTTAATGTATGTGCTTATATAAAAAAGTTCAAATTGATCACTGCCACTTGCTTTGGGCGGGTGATGCTGTTGTTAGCGATAACCAGCTGCTTTAACTGTTGTTTGAATTTTTGGCACGATTTTTAAATCCACGATCATAATAGCATTTTATGTGTTTATAATGGCATTATAATTTATGAAGAGGATTTCACTCAAACTGAACCATTAACCATGAATGCGTTCATTACAGCTTCTTTGCTATTAATAAGAGCGCTTCAAAAAAGTGATACTACTGTGATACACCAGTGGTATACCAATTGTATCGGTACTCACTTATTTAAATAAAATTTGAAACTTGATCTGCAAAATTGGCTTAAAATACGGATATCATAATTAATGAAGAAAAATGTAATATCATGGCACATCAAATATACAGCTATACTCCATTTAGATTGTTCAATGCTGAGAATTTGCGGATTAATGGCAAAGGTATAATTATTCTTGGCATTCCTGTTGGAAAACCTTATTTTGTTAATGACTATATCAAAAGCATAGGGATAGATGATGCTATACGACAAAAAACCTAATTAGCATGGCCCCGGTAAACCCGCATATTGCATACATTGCACTAACATAATCAATGCTGTTTAGGTGAAACTACCCGCAACGAACTTGTATGGTGTTAGCGAGCGCATTCAGAAAATTATCACAATCGATTTTTGATGAACTATTAACAAATTAAAAGGTTAAGCAGTTGTTGATGATATACATCGAAGCATTTTGTCTGTGTCACTATTTTGGTGGAATTGACATTGTCGATCTATCGAATTGCAGGGCTGCATTGCGATCATTCGCCTCGAACATGTAGTCCTTTGCTCATCGGAATTACCGGTATTGACCTCAAAATAATTCAGAAGGACATAGGTATGTATATCAGAAGACAAAGTGCAACTTACTGAAAACAAAAGTCGACGATATACTGGATAAGCATTCCGAAAGTACGAGTATAATGAAATATGCCTCTACATGGCTGTCAACTAAATAGCAATAGATTATCGCAGAATAATAGCAAAACTCAATAGCAATATCGAAGATTGAGTTTAAGGATGACCTTGATGTACGGTATAATTTAAAGCTGAAAGAGTTCCTAAAACATATATATGTGGAAACGAATTATCATTAAGACATGTTCTGGCTTGTCAAACAGGCGGCTTTATAATTTTTCGAATCAATAGCGTACAGGATTTTTAGCGAATAAACCTAATACTGTCGCATGCAATTTCCAATTTCGTAATCACGAAATCACACTGACAGAGAATGACAATTCGAGAACACGATGACCACAAAACAGCAAAGTGCTCGTATGGACGTATCATTCACAAACTTTAATTTTGGCGATTAAACTTCGTATATATCTATACACAGGAGCAGGATTTACATCGATTGTATGAATGAAATTAGATCTTTATTAAACTTCAATATATCAAAAGTAGTATCGATGGTAATCAGGTCGTTTAGACAAATAAGGCAAAACGTTTTTATTATTCGTTTTTCTTTATTTTCGTTTGTATATTTTGAGATTGTAAGATTAATAAGTTCAATTAATGAGTTCATGATAACTGATTTGTAAATATTTTTACTTAAAATGTAAATATTTTTGCATTTCTGCAAATATTTTTGTAGATATTTTTATTTTCCACTTACTGATTTTAATTCTTAATGATAAGTAAACGAAACTTAATAAATCTAAATTCATCAAGAAAAAAAGAGTTAAAAAGACCGTCGGTAAATTTAATAAAAACAAGGTTTTTGATAGATAAAATGTATGCTAGTTTGAATCTTGCAGTTGACCGCATCCTGCCAGTGAAACTTTGATATTTTGGGATGAAGTTTCTTCGATTGCAGAACAAATCTAATTTAAAATTAAAAAAAATATAATATAAATAAAAAAGCATTAAATAATTTTTATGATTTGTCAGAATCGACAGCAGCCAAAACATTTCATTAATCCGCTTAAAAGACAGACAGATAAACTTTTAATGTTTTATTACCTTTTCTTTTAGAGATTTCAACTGTTTTAAAAGTCGATTTAAATCGGATTTTAAGTTATCATCCGATTCTATAAGGTTATGTAGTTCAAGTTGAAGCATCCTTTCCTGTTCTTCTAGCGTACGAATATCGGAAATTCTTTTGACAATTAAATCATTTGTTATTTGTAGTTTTTTTGGCGAATCCCATATCGAGCAGAGTCGAATGAATTCTTGACCTGATAACTGATCGTATAACCACTTTACATCATTAAACATATTCTCAACGGCTAAGTCAAATTAATATCAATTAATCAATGAATTTAAGTTAATCGAGTTAATTAAAATAATTAAATAATACAAGTTTTCGTTAGATTATAATAAATCAATGATATAATAAATCTATTGTAAGATAATTAAGATACTATTAAAATATTATTAAAATTTTTAAAATTTTAATAATTTTAAAAATTGAGTTTTGTTTAAAATTTTTACTTTATACAAATATAAATTTTATATAATCGTTTATAATTTTTTGTTATTTTTTTATTTATCATTATTTTATTATATACCTATGCATATACAATGTCCAATGTACATATATATGTACATTGGCAAATTCATTTAGTTTGTCTGCGTTAGTTTACCAAAATTGATACTTAAAAAATTCTTATACTTTGTTATGATACTTTATATAATTATTGTTTTATTTAACTTATTATTTAGTTAGCTGATTTGATTTACCCTGGGCTCAATTTTATCATGTTAGTTGACACTTACAAAAGACATAACGGCGCGCTGCTCGCATTAATCAGCAATAAAACTTAAGTTCGTTGTGAACTTTTACAGGTCTAGAAATCCGATTGCTGCATCTTAGCCTTTACTAAATGAAGCAGTTTTGAGTATGCAAAACTGAGAAGTTTATAAACTTTTATAAGTTTTAAATGTTTTTTACATAAACTTTTACTTCAATCAATATAATATCGTGTTGTATTTTATTAATCGTGAGTATTGATGGTTCTTTTATTTCATAATTCATTGAATTACCACATTTATATATTATATTATAAAAGTATTATATTATATTATACTATATTATATTTTTATAAATAAAAAAATTTCACTTTCTCCTGTTCAATCAATGAGAAATAATTTCTTAAAATTTAGAATTTTGTAAAATCGAATATCAGCCATACATTTTATTGTAAGAGTTTGTAGAAACTCACAAAATTATTTAGCGATTCCACATAACGAATTTCCATTAAATAAACGTCATATTTTACTCCGTGTCAATAAATAATAAAATTCTTTTAAATTTTGAACATTTCCGCAATGTTTATAATCAGAGAGAAATTTTCGCATTGTCGAAAGCATTTATACCTTTATAATAAAGATTTATCATCTGTCTATCAACAAATAAGCAAACGCGTTAAAAGACACAAAACAGTACGTTGAAATTGAGCTAAGTTCAAATATAGCAGATATAACGAAACTACAGAACTAATTTATTAATATTCTCAATTATTTTTGTTACTAGTTAGTTAAATTGATAGTTGTATTTAATGACACCACAGGTATAATTTTATAATGTCTAACCAAGGCTTAGTGACCATTTATATGAATTGAGTGTAGAGAATTTAAAATATCTGGAATGAATCATACATTTGCAGACCGGAATTAGCAACAATTTTATGTCGAATTGAATCTCTAACTTCCTGTTCGAACATAAGTTTACACCTTAACTTTGTTACCGCCATGAATAATATGATCATATCAATATTAATTTTCATATGATTAATATGATCATTAAGTTTATAATTTTAAGAAAGCATTTAAAATGACAGTTATTTTTGTTAGCAGTCCCTTGCTCACGATTTGTACCTAACTACGTTGCTCATGCAAAATATTCTTACCAAGTTAGTGAGGAAATCCGTTGTGCAGACGATGGCAGCTATTGCGATCCCCTGCTAAATTATAGTTTTGTATTAACAAATTATACAAATTACTATTATTCTGATTGAAGGAATCGGGAACTCAAACAGCATAAACTGACTCTATGCTGATTTGACTTTTGAGTCTCAATAGTAGGGGGATGCTGCACAACTGGATTGAAGTGCAGCACTTCTAGACAGCTCAATAAGTCCTTCTAGTACACATAATGTATTAGGATCTAACAGTTCCTAGTACATGTTCCTAGTGCATGGATGTATGTCCCTAGTACATGATCCTAGTACATGTTCCTAATACACGTTCCTAGTAAATGTACGTGATGAATACTCTCACAAGTGTTAGTTCTTAGTACATGGATGTGTACTAGAAGAACTGATTGATATGTCTAGGAGTGCTGCACTTCAATCCAGTTGTGCAGCAGCCCTCTACTGATGAGACTCAAAAGTCGAAACAGCATAGAGTCAGTTTATGCTGTTTGAGTCTTCCCGATTCTTTCAATTCAAATAAAAATTGGCGGTAGAAGTAATACATTTATATCATTACCACCGGCAATGAAGGAGTTTTGTTTATCTGCGCTCGATAAGAGTGCTTTTAAATCCTACTTGTTAGGTCCTGGTGAGTAAATTATTCATTATGAATACTCTCACCAGTGTTAATTCCTAGTACATGAATGTGTCCTAGAAGGACTTATTGAGCTGTCCAGAGGTGCTGCATTTCAATCCAGTTGTGCAGCAGCCACCTACTAATGAGACTCAAAAGTCGAAACATCATAGAGTCAGTTTATGCTTTTTGAGTCTTCCCGATTCATTCAATCAGAATAGAAAAATTGAAGGAAAAGTAGGTTATCTGTTTCAAATTACTATTTTTATCTGACAAAATCTTCTTAATAGAAGTATTTCTTTTTATATTCAGTAAAATCATTCCTATGTATAGTGCTCGTTGAATATTTTGTCGGTTGACTGTTTTGATTCTCATATCCTAAAATAATCTTTTAATTAGATTAAATTACATGTAAACATCTGGTTACGTTCATCTAGCTGCAAGCCATGCTTCAATACAATCACCAAAAGAAATGAAATGAAACAAAATATCCAATCATACAATCAGTTTATTGGTATATCGTTGTTGTAAGTCATACATTGTCACAGAATAGTGCAAACGTATTTCAGAGCTGTTCTAATCAGCTATTTCGAAAAACGTCCACAACCGAGGTTTACGGAATCTTTCAAGTGATATTTTCATTCCTTATCGATGAATATTAATATCATTCTTAAAATGTGGAATTTATTTATTCCACATAGTAAAATTGTAATAAATAAAAATTATACAATTTTTTATTCTTGAAAAATCTTTATTTAATCATCACCCAAAATATTTAAATAACGAAAACCTTAAAATTTCAAATAAATTATATGAATCAAATCAGCTAACTGAGTTTACGTATTTAATATAATTATAAAATAAACAAAACATCATAATAATGCTAAATCAAAATTTAATAATTAAATAATAAAATTAATAATTGTTTTTAGATTTTTATAATTAAAACAAGTTAAAATAAAAAATTGAAATTTAAAATAAAAGTCATTTTAATGAATTGAGTAATAAATAACAGACGTTGTATCAGAATAAGGATTAGATGTAATCAGGAAGAACTGCAATGTAATCAGGTTTCGGCCCCTAACTTACTTTGTATCTTATTTTGTAACTTACTTTGTAAGATACAATATACTTAGTATCTTATTCTAATACAAAGTATATTATTTATTATCCATCTATAATAATTTTCCGCTAATGATTTAAAGTTTATTTTTAATATTATTGATTTTAATATTATTGTTGATTTATATATTTTACTATTTTAAACACAATAATATAAAGAATAAATTTAAACTCTTAAGTGGCAAATTTTTATGGATGGATAATAAATAATATACTTTGTATTAGAATAAGATACTAGATAGTTATTTCAGAGGAAATACATCATTAGCATGTATTTGGTCCGCTGCTATGTTGGGTAGAGAAGTTAGGGGCCGAAACCTGATAGCATAGCAGTTTCTCCTGATGACCTCTAATACTTATTCTGATACAACATCTGTTATTTATTAGTCAATTCATAAAAATGACGTTTATTTTAAATTTCAATTTTTTATTTTAACTTGATTTAAATTAAAAAATATCTTATAACAATTATTTATTTTATTATTTAATTATTAAATTTTGATTTAGCATTATTATGTTGTTTATTTTATAATTATATTGAATGCGTAGACTCAGTTATCAGACCGAGTAGACTCAGTTATCAGACTATGTCGGAAAACGATAATCAAATTTAATCAGAGGAAATACTTCATTAGCATGTATTTGGCCCCGCTGCTATGCTAGGTCGATGAATAAAAGCCGAAATATGATAACATATCACATTTTCTATGCACCTTAACCGTTTCTTGCTACTCTTAACATGCTGAATTAACTTTAAGGTTTGGAAATGTTCACATTGATGCCGTTTTGTTGTTACTTATAATTAAAATTATATTTAAAATTATATCGTTGAGAATTGCTTTCGGGTCAAAGGGTTTATTTGATATTTCGACTGTACTTAGCAGTCCTTTTCAATCTAAAAATAGAAGAAAAATATTACACAAAAAGAAAATTCCATTAAAAATAATGTAACTAAGTTATAGCCCCATCGGCAATAGCTGATTTCATTTTGGCAACCTTATCACGATGTTTAGCAAGTTTATAGTTTATATCTTTTTGTACGTCTTGTGGAGGGAATTTTAAAGACCAGTTAGATTTATTCCCATCCATTGTAGGAAAGATGGAAATGTACAATGATTCCAAAACGAGCCTACGTCCTAACTGTTTTTATTTATCTAGAATATATGTGCTTTCAAAATCAATGTTATGGCCGGTCTCAATAACATGATTGAATATTGCTGAAGATGTATCACTTTTCTTCAGGTTGTACTTATGTTGGTACGTTCTCTTTTTTAAACCTTGTTTAGTTTGTCCAACATAGGTCTTCTCACAATCTGAACACGGAATGGTATAAATTACACATGGTGATGCTGCAACTGGTTTCCTTTTAAAAATGCCACTAAGTCTCGCACCAGTTTTGTAGTACACTTTTATACTGTTCTTAAACTTTGAAGTTAACTTCGACAATCGTTTCTTTAAAGTATTATTGATGAACGTTGATTTAACGTGTTTCATATCTAGCTGTGCCGTCGACGTTCTAGGCAACTGGCTTGCCCTTATCGCAATTGTAAAAGACCGTTTTATAGCCCATTCCGGATATTGACATTCCCTTAATATGCAATTTATTCTCCTATACTCTCTGTGTTTGTATTCTCTGTTACTGCATACCGTCAGGGCTCTTCTGAACAAAGAGCTGACCGCTGAAATTTTGTATCCTTCCGGGATATATGTGGTCCAAGGAGTGAGCGTATGTGGGATATTCGGTTTTCTAAAAATGTCTGTTAAGATGATGTTATTACGTCTTAACACTTTAACATATAGGAAATTTATTACATTTTCCATGTCTTCACAATTAACTTTCCACTGAATTGCCTTGTCATGTTTGTTAAGTATTTCCTCTAGACCTATTATTTTTGGGTCTGTATCAAGCACGGCGAAAAATTTAAAATTATAATATAATTTTTATTTAATTAAAATCAAAAAAAAATATTCACATTTTCAAACAAAACTGTGTTTTAATTGTATCGGTAGCTGTTAAATTAATAGCTGTTTCATTAATATTTGTTTCGAATGAATACTCTTTTGAAAATTGACAAACTGGAGTTAGGTCAATAGTTGACGAGATATTCCAGAATTTCGGAAAATTCTGGTTCGTAGCAATTTGTGGATAATTAAACTGAACACTTGAACTTACTTTGCTACTCTTATAAGGCTGTATTAACTTTAAGGTTCAGAAATGTTTACGCTGATGCCTTTTTGTTGTTACCTATAATTAAAATTATAATATAATTTTGATTTCATTAGAATCAAAAAATTTATTCACATTTTCAAGCAAAACTGTGTTTGAATTGTATCGGTAGCCGTTGAATCAGTAGCTGTTAACAGCTACTGATACAATTCCTGATGATAAATACAATTGTGTTTGAAAATTTGAATGAACCTTTTCGATTTTTATGAAATCAAAATTATATTATAACTTTAAATCGTTGAGAATTGCTTTCGGGTCAAAAGTAACTTTTTTATTGCGAACCATCCACGAGAATACAAAAAGAACTTGTTTGAAATTCTTAGCTGCTTATTATCACTACTTACAATTGAAAAGGACTGCTAAGTACAGTCGAAATATCAAATAAATAAAGTTCTTTTTGTATTATCGGGGATGGTTCGCAATAAAAAATAACTTTAAATACAATTTTATTTTTTTAAGTTTTTTTTTACAATATAAAACAATTTAAATTAAATTCAATTATTATACAGGGTTACCCGCAAATGGGTCACATAAAGATATTATTAGTTTTCTGTAAGAATAGGCCGTCCTCTGCTTCTCACTATGATTCCTCTCATTCTCCGTCTGCCTGTTCTGCAAACTGATCATTATGATTTCGGAAAGAATCTGCCCTAGACAGTCCCACCTGCAACATCAAGTCTCTTAACGTGTTTACGAGCTTGTGAACTCTCGATAGCGGTGAACGTAAACATTGGGATACATATTTTGCCAGCGTCACGCTAATTTTTGTTCTCAATTACGAAATGATACTTGGATAACTTTTCTTCTGTTTCATACTGATTCTCGATGCTATAGCCTGTATTACTCTCTGCGCGGATCCACCAAACCCACCTGAGGAATCAAACGCGATCGGGCAGAAGGAACCCTGTTCAACCTCCAGGATGCGATCATCGTATTTAGCTATTTTTCTAAATTCATGGTAATCGAACGACGCGCCAGCAGTTTTCGACAAGTAGGATAAAGCCTTCTCATTAAACACGTATACGTTGAGAAACGTACGCTCTATCCTACCTCCAAAAAGTCCGTTGCAAACGATATCGGAACGCACATCAGGCGCTCTGTCCGTTGTACTATTCTCGAATATTATTGCGCCAGACACATGTTGTAGTTGAGGCTCAATTGCCTCTCTATTACATACTTCTGTAATCACATCCGCTAATAAATCTCTGAGATCATTATGCCGAGCTAGCAAAAGACCACCCCTCCTACACGAGAGAGCATGACCAATATCAAACTTTGCTCCACAACAACATTGTTTTGCTATGTTTGTCGATATCCAACCATATCGGGACGCTACTGCATCACGAAACTTGGTGGTGGACAAGTTCAATCCAAATGCTGATATTAGTCGTGTTATCAACCAATTTAACGACCCCTTTATTGAGGCAAAATCCAGTATCCGTTGCAAACCCTCGTCTTTCTCAGTCAGCGACAATATGTTTTGCTTATTGATGTCGATCTTCTCTTTTTTATGCCGATTTGCTATGACACACTGTTCTTTGCTTCGTTCAGACGTGCTCACGGCATTGCCATATGGACTGTATATTGCCAACTATGCATTATATTGCCGTTTTACTTTTGAGATGGAATTCATTATCCCCAACCCACCCATTCTGATGGGAATTGCAAATAACTATGAACTGTTCTCACTTTCTTCATGATCTAGCAATCTAGTCACCAGCTCGGTGTATATTTGGTCTCGTAAATCAGAAAACCAACTTGGATTGCACTCAGTCGTTCTCACTAAGAATATCCATCTACTTTGCAGTGCCTGTGTAAATACTGTGTACATCAAGTGTGCGTCCAATTCTGCCATTGTGCTCAGTTTTTCAATAATTCCGTACAGGCTAGTACATACCGTTTCACGTACTCTTTGTCTCCGATCTGGGCTCTCAAAATAGATACACCATCTGTATTTATGCGTACGTTCGGATTTGCGAATGCACATTGCAAAGCACTTTCATTTTTACTGTGGATCAGAAGTCTACATTTAGTTGGATTCAATATGTATTCGTATTGAGGACCTATGCTCGTTAGTGCATCCCATACGTGCTTTAGCTCGTCGATACTACCCACCAAATTTGCATCGTCTGCGTACCATCGCTGTTATGTCTAGTATGCTTGATCCAATGCGTCTAATTAGAGGAATTGTCAATGTCGTAAATGCTGCCACGGCTAAAGGGTCACCTTGCGTGAACCCTTCAGTAGCTTTGAAATATCCTCCTTCATGTGTTATCGTTATTCCATCCCCGTAGGTGTTTTTCAGTGTTCTTGCTAGAAATGAACAAACTTTACTAACGTTTGCTAATGCAAGCTGTCTACACACTTTATTGAACGCATTTTTCGCGTCAATACTCTGTATTGCACACTCCGGGTCTTTATGAAATCTTTCTGGTATAGGGTGAATAATATTCACTCAAAGTCATATTCAACGCCTGCGCGTTGAGCATCCCATAATTGTTCTGTTTTTGCTACTGTTTGTAATGGTTGATTGATGACACTGCCTATGACTTTGCCGATGACTCGACGCACAATCTCCGCTACACTAATCGGCCTTATCCCAGGATATTTGTTGAGTGGTATCAAAAGACTCGCAACAAGTGCTTCCATAGTCTTGATAAATATGGTTCCGTAGCTATCCTGTGTGTTTGCTGTATAATACTTTCGGTTAGTCGGAGAGAATGATGTTTGAACAATGTATGCATTCTTTGGAACTCAAACGCTGTTACTCCGGATGGGCCAGCACCACGTGTTTTCAATGCGGTTGTGATTATTTAATTCCCGTCAATCGATAAAAATTCAACGGCATGGTGTGACACGCAATCAATTATATGCTGCTTCAGCTTTGCTTCCTCAATTGCTTCACTTGCGTTGGGATACAGTTTCTTGCAAAATGCTCTCAACTGTTCGTCCTCAAATTTCCTGGTTTAGGGATAGAACTGCGTTTGTGCCTGGGCAATCATCCTTGAGCAGTCTAAGAGCCGCAGTAGTTTTTCCTTCTCGAACAAGTTTACAAAATTGCTTCTGCCAATTTGTTGATCATCTTGACTCTGACCTATCCCGTAGCGAGCGCGGAAGGAATCTTGCTTCGAAAAGAAGTTTCGTTAACATTCCAGACTTCCATAGATCAATGCGTATCTGTAATGTTTCTCGAAGTTCTCTGATCTTGCGTGTAGGTATATTCTGTAACATACATTGCAAGCCACTGTAACCTCCTTTAAAGCACTGCTCTTATTTGCAAGTCCATATGAGACTACTCATATTTCGAAAAATAATGTCAATGAATTCATTGCTTGCTCCGCATATAGGTAGACGGAATGGATTTGGTCTCCAGAATATAATATCTTTAAATGCTTATTATATATTTACCGCTTCAGAATGTGCAGCTTCAATCATAATTTGAAACATTGGAACAGGAAAATTTATACTTGTAGGATTTTTTCGGTCAGCCTAATAGATAAATTTGTCTGTTCACTATGGTCGTCGGAAACGGCGGGTTTCTTATTTTCGCAGTTCTTCGCAGCGCAGTCTGTGCAATAATTTCCTGCTTTAGCACATCTGCATTTCGTCCGTTGCATCCGCAGCATCTTTGGGATTGCCGAGGCTTTCTTTTAGTCATTGAAAGTTCGAGCCGGGATGATTGTATGTTATTTTATTGTATGTTATTTTATTTCTCAGAGATGACAATTTACTTTCAAATGATAAAATATACGCATATTTAAAATCAATGGAACGACTTAATCTCACAAAATGCCGAGCAACATCATAATATGTAGTCTCCTTATGTCCATTATAATTATGTTGTTTAATACGCTTAATCAAACCGGTCAAGTTGGCTTTCATCAGTAGCTTGTACTCCAGTTGTGGGGAGTACAAACTACTGATAAGGGTCAATTAGCTCGAAACGGTGACTTTGTCATTTGCGACAATTTCACTGTTGAATTTCTTTCGTGGTGCTGACGCCCTGATATCTAATAAATTTGTCCGTTCACTATGATCGTCGGAAATGGTGGGTTTCTGATTTTCACAGTTCTTCGCAACGCAGTCTGTGCAATGTTTTCCTGCTTTAGCATTTGCATCCCGGGCAAACTGCATTTTGTCCGTTGCATCTGCAGATCTTTGGAATCGCTTGGGCTTTCCTTTAGTCATTGAAAGTTCGAGCCGAGACGATTGTATGTTATTTGTTGTATGTTACTTTATTGTATGTTATGTTATCTCTCAAACTTTCTTATGTATGAAAGCGTATGAATTGTCTGAAAGCGTCTGAACCGTCTAAAAGCCTCTGAATTGTTGTATGTTATGATCTCTCAAACGTTTTATGCGTAATATAATTTTAATTATAATTATGATATTTATAGTTAAACAACATTTTTATTAATAACATTTTTATTAATATAAAAATGTTGTTTTTATTAGCGCGTATCTTTTTGTTGTAAACTTATTACATGAAAACAATGAAATAATTAAATTTTATGGAATAGTCCTAAACCATGATTGTCAGAAATATCAAAGATGCTCATTGTCCCAAAAATTGAATGAAAAACAGCTGGACAATAAAATTTTTTTTAGCAAAATCAAAAATTACACAAAGTAAACATCTACTGATACATTCCTGAGCACAGTTGTGTTTGAATATTTAAATACATTTTTTCTTTATCGTGTTCTCTTCAACTCTCTTCGATATTGAGTCATAAATCAGAATATCGTTTGTAACATCAGAACTTTCGAATGAATTAAAGCAACACGTTGCAAACCACCTATTCTCCCTTGTAAGATCATATATAATCATCTTATGGCTTCGGTGAAAATTTCCAATATTCCTTCTGAGTTGGGAAAGGATGATTTAACAATGATCGAAAAGCAATTTAACTTAACGAACACTATGGTTATAATGGGTAAGAACACTTCTCTTCATTGTGTTTGACTCCAATCCGGTGGAGAATGCTGATATAATTTCGGGTTCTAGCTGCAATCCCTTTATAAGATGCAATGTAAAATTTCTTCATATTGGCACAGATGACTTGACATACCATCATTGTGCTAACTGTCACAAATGGGGGACTAAAGCTCCCACTGCCCCAGCCCACAATATCAATAATAGGGTGGTTTTTCCACAATATCAATAATTGCAGAAAAGACCACCCAGCCTGGTCAAGAAAGTGTCAACATTTCAAAGAGTACAAAAGTAGACATATCAATACATCCCCCCCACACAAATACAGTATACTGCCAACACCTAATCATAAGCTGCAACCAGCAGTTTATCAGACCTTGATATAATAATGCTGATCGATGCTAAACATCAAAAAGCAATAAAAGAAATGTAGTCGATGTTAGTCGCTCTTATCAACTCCCTCACGATGGCTACTACGAGTGATACACTACAGCCTAAAAAAGTACACCAAACAAATAAATGTGTGGTGCCTTCGCACATAACTTGACTCCAATACGCATGTCAAAGAAAGGCAAAACCACCTCTAATGATCTAATTCGCTGGCGGATAGAGATACATACGTTGCTTAGAAAGTGGTATCACTTTGATCCTATCAGAGTGGCCTTCTTTCAGGCAGCTATCCAACTCTTCTCCAGAATTGGAAATGATAATTTGACCGAATTGAATTCTTACCTCACTTCGCAAGCTACCTCGTTTCTCTCGACTACTTATAAAGGTCGTATATACAATCCCATTCCAACAAAACTCAAGGTCTAGCTAAAATGCTACACCTCCCCAATCTCTCTGTTTCCACCAAACCGACCCTCTCAAATGAATACTGGAGCACTAGATAAAGGTTCCAGCATAGTAAGGATAGGACGAGCATTGCTCACCTTAACCCTTCTCAGACTTACTTTTGGAAGATATTCAAAATGAAGAAGTTCTTCTGTTGGAAGGATAGAGCCTTGGGTTGGATTGGTAGTATAGGCCTTGATAAAGTTTTAGAGAAGTCACTATCCCTACACAATTATGGAGCCACTCAATCACCCCAACCAATCCCGCCTTGGTGTGACTTCAGGAGTAGGGACTTGTCTGTTACAGATATCCTTAACGCCTGAAGGCCACTCCCTGGCACCTCCAGAACCCATGCGCCACTCTCCACTCGTGTTTGTCAGATTTTGACATACAGTCAGAGAAAAGAGATCGCCATAACAATGCTATTAGCCTCCCTGTCCGACATTGCTAGAATAAACTTCAGCCGTCGTGTTTTTATACCAAAAAAAGAAGTCGATTTCATGTCCTAAAGATCTGCGACCAATTTCGATTCGAAATTCCCTCATCTCCATTTACGAAAAAGCGCTTGTGCGTAAAATCTACGACTATCAAGTAGTCAAAATTTAATTCTACAGGTTATCATGGGTACGTTAAAGTTCGCTCGGTCCATTCAGCAATAGGTAAAGTGAATCAATTTTGTCAAGATAACAGTAATCAGCTTGCTGTGGCTGTTCTTCTTGACTTTTCTGCTGCATTTGACTGATTTTCATTTCCTACGTTATCTCTTCTGTCGGATCCCTTATGTTGCCTGCGAGAATTGTTAACAGGGTGGAAATATTGTTGTATCCCAAACGTTTCTTCTATGAAGATGACCCTGATGCATGTCAGTTCTACCCTATTACGGGTGTGTCTTTAGAATTCTCACTTTCTCCAATCTGATATCGTGCTGCTTCCAATGAACTATACAAGAAATTTAAACGCGATCAACATCTAGTTGTATAAGTTGATAATACAACATCCCTGTTCTCTGGACACAGGTGCAAAGATGTAGTCTCTGGCATCATCCGTTTTTTTAAGATTAAAAGATCAGCTACCCATATATAATCTTATTCTCAATTCATCCAAATCGCAAGTGGTAGTCTTTCATGGCGTCCCTGCGACAAAGAAAAAATCGAAGAGACTAGAACTCTCAGCTCTATCTTCCATATTTACTAATCAACCACACCCTACCTTCACTAGTAGAGTAAAATATCTGGGGTTAACCATTTCGGTGAACTGGTCAGCGAAAGCTGACTTAGATAGACTCAAACGTATCCTAAAGTAAGCTAGGTGGCCGCAGAAACGGGCTCAGCATCTGTCATTGAATGTGACGATCCAAGTGCACCTCTGGGGTACTTAGGCTATCTCGGGATTAGTCTTCTTTTCAAGATGAGAGAATAAAGACTAAGGTTTCGCAAGCTCATCTCGAGATCACCGAACATCGTATGCCTCGATTGAATTTTTTTTGGGGGGGGGTTGAAAGACTCTGAATGGCTTAGTCGGATAGCGGCGTGTTGGTATAGCTGTAGGGCTCAGATCCCTGACTACCTGAGGCCGTAATTCTAAGAAGACACGAACAAGCTTACGACTGATTAACTTTATATATTGTGGTTTTTCTGATGTCTCCTTTTTAGATTCTTTTAGTATTCGTTAAGTTCTTGAGAAAATCTTTATTTGTTTATTTGTTTTATCTTATCAAAATTTATATTTTACTGTTTTATTTTGTTGTTGTTCTTATAAAAAAAGGATTTATTTTAACGTGGCAAATGCGTGCCAGTGCACGCTTACATGACCACACAAAAAAATAAGACTGTGAATCAGGTGTCGAGAAGGTGTGAACGGAGGAGGTGTTTGAATGTGATAAAAGAGGGGGCGCGGCGGACGTCGAGAGGGAGTTGATTCCAGGCGAGTGAGGCGGCGACGAGGAAGGATCGGATACCGTAGTTGTTGGAGTAATTAGGAACGTGGAGTAAGAGGGTATGACAGGAACGAAGCGATAGCGAGGTGGGGCGAGTATCGTCTAAGAAAGGAAGGTTGATGAACGATGGGGAGCCGACAGCGATGAGACGAAAGGTAACGAGAAGGCGGAGTTTGATGCGGATGTGGATGGTGGGCCAGGAGAGTTGGGCAAAATATGTGGATGTGTGGTCGAAGCGACGGAGACGAAAGAGCACTCGAACGGCGGTGTTGATTATTCGTTGTAGGGGTAGGATGATGGATTTTGGAGAATTGGCGAAAAGGCTAAGGCAGTAATCGATTTTAGGGAAAAGAAGCGATGAAAGAAGAGACATACAAGAACGGAAGTCGATAAGGGGGCGGATACGGCGGATGTCACGGAGAATTAAGTTAGATGAGCGGACCTTGTCACGGACGAAGGGTTTAAGGGAAAGGTGATCATCGAAATGAAAGCCTAAGAAAGTGAGATTGTGGATTATGGGGATGATCGATGAGGCAAAATATACAGTGGGATAAGATATGTTTGGTTTACGGGGGAGGATCCACATTATTTTGGACTTTTCGGGGTTTAGAACGAGATGGAGATTGGAGAGACGTTTGTAGATAGAAGAAAGACAGTTGGAGGCAGAAATGCCGATATCGTGTATGCGATGTGCAGGTGCATGATCATAGATTAGAATGTCATCGGCATATTGCATGACCTTAAAGGAGTAAGGTTTGATAAACGGAGATAGATCGCCAAGCAGAAGAGAGAAAAGCAGGGGACCTAGGACTGAACCTTGTGGGACCCCGCAAAAAATAGGGATGGGAGGGGAGGATGATGAATTAGAACAGACGCGAAAGGAACGGTCGGATAGATATGAAGCGAACCATGCTACGGAGGAGGAAGAAAAGCCGTAATCATAACGAAGGCGAGAAAGGAGGACGGAGTGGTCTACAATGTCGAATGCGGAGGAGAGGTCGAGGGAGATGAGAACACTATATAGAGCCTTGCCTCGAGAAATGATTAAGTCGTTGTACACTTTTATGCATACGATTTCTGTCGAGTGATTAGAGCGGAAAGCGAATTGGAAAGGAGGGTAGAGATTGGATGAGGAGAGATAAGCGTTGATTTGTATTAAGATGAGGCGTTCTAAGAGCTTAGAAAGAGTAGGGAGTAGTGAAATAGGGCGATAGCTAGAAGGAAGGGAGGGGTCGAGCGATTGTTTCTTAAGGAGGAGACGAACGATTGCGGATTTCCAGTGTGAAGGGAAGATACGACTGCGGATGGACGAGTTAAACAAGGTTGTGAGAAATGGGGATATCGATGAGCATATAGATTTTAATATGTGAGTAGGCAGGGGATCGGCAGGTGAGGTTTTGTTGGGCAAGGACATGAGGACAGATGATACTTCTGTAGGTGATACAGGGAGAAGATGAAAGAGTTCCGGAAGGATGAGAGTAGACTGGGCAGAGTTGGATAGGATGGAGACCGTGGTGTGAGAGAGCAGCGTGAATACTTTAGTCTGGAAAAATGACGAATAATCATTAGCATTGATGTTGCACGGCGTAGAGGAACGAGCCAGGATTGAGTTAAAAGTATGCTAGAGAGTCTTAGAGTTGAATGAAGTGATGATTTTATGCTGCCAGAAGGAGTTGGTTATGGTACGTAGTAGGTTGAGATGAGACCGGCGAAGAGCAAGATAGGAATCACGGAAAGACGGAGTGATCGAGCGGAAATCGCGTCTGAGAGAGCGGTGATAGATTTGAAAAGCATGGCGGAGTCGACGCTTTGATAGTAGGCATTGGATGTCAAACCATGGGACACGGTGCAAGCGACGGTGTGGGTGAGACTTGAAGGGCAAGAGAATATCGAGAGTGGATGTGAGTTCGGAGTCGAAAAGAAAGGCGAGATCGTGAGGAGATGATTTTGTTATTGTGGGTAATGATAGAGATGATTTGAGTAAGGCAGAGCGGAGAAGGGAGAGGTCAAGATTTCTCCAAGGGCGATATAGAATTGTAGGTGTGTGAGGAGGGGTGTGGTTGTGCGTGAGATCAAGGGTGATAAAAAAGTGATCGAATAGACCAGGATCAGAGATGGACAGTGAGGTGTAGGCAGCAAAATGATCGGGGACAGCGATGATGTCGAGTGCCCCACCAAGTATATGTGTGGGGGCAGTGGAGATTAGTTTGTAATTGTAGTTGGATAGAATGTTGATGAACCGGATGGAATCCGTGGAAGAGGGGCGGTCTAGGCGGATATTGAAGTCGCCTAGAACGAGTGAAGGGATTGAGGACAAAGCACAATGAGAAAGGAGGTCACCGAGTTCGGTAAAAAATAAGGCAGTAGGAGCTGATGAACCAGGACGGTATACAATGGCGAGATCTAGAGTGATCGGGTTAGAATAACGACAAGTGAGCAATTCAAAAGAGCAAGGACTGAAAGGGGGATTGATTTTGCGAAGAGACGCTGGGTGACGCGCGAATGCGACGATGCCGCCATGATTAGAGAATTTAGAAGGGCATGAGCTGAGGGGGCGGGCGGATTCGACTAGGGAGCAACCGGTAGAGAGCAGACGGTGAATGGAAATGTCGTCGGAATCTGAGTGCCAGCATTCGATGAGGCAGAAGAGATCGATGGATTGCTTGGTGAATAGGTTGAGGATAAGTTTGGATTTATTGAGAATAGATCTAGTGTTAAGGAGACCGAGGCGGAAACCGTGTGTTGTGGCGAAAGAGTCTAGTGGAGAAGACACATAGGAGAGATGGAGCGCCATCGAATTTTTGGACGGGTGTGGACAACTTGAAAATTTCCGTCTATGTTTCGGATTGAGAGTGAGGTTTCGCCGTTTTCCTCGCGACGGCGTTTCGATGCGGGCTGAAGAGATTTGAGCGATTTCAGAAGGGGCGCGATCGGGGAAAATTCGAGTGGTTGAAGATGACATGAGTTGGAATCTTATGATTGATATTTGTTGTTCTTATGTGATGTTTTTAGTGTACGATCGCTTTTTTTGTTTTTAAATAGTTGAAACATCCATAATTGATAAATAAATATTGGATCTAAATCAAAGAAAAGAGGAAATTATTTTTGATATTTCGCAAACTTCTGTTAGCATCTTTAGAAAATTACTAAAGATGAATTACCTTCTGAATTACATTCAAAAGGTACATTTATGAAGATGTTTACAAAAGTTAGACACATCAAAAATAATTTCTTCTTCTCTTTGATCCAGCTCCAAATATAATTTAAAGATATTTATTTTATAATCTTTAAAAATATAAATTATTTCTAATAATTTATAATAATAATTAATTAATAATTAACTATTATTTAAATAATAATTAATTAATAATTAATTAATTAATTAAAAAATATTAATTTAATTCATAAAAATAATTGTAAAATAATTGTAAAGTTAAGGTCGTTCTTTTGTTGTGGATTTTTCTTTTATCACTTCAGCGAGAAACAGCATATATACATGTTAATGTTATTTTAATGAACAAAACTAACAATTTTCTTTTCCTGATGATGATGGCAGTTGCCATTGAAATATTAAATAATCCTTTGGTCTAATATTCTGCTTTGATCCTGTAAATCACATTTACTAAATTCGAGGAAATGGATGACTTAAATATCTTCAATTATATATTATACAATAAAATGGGTATAAGATTTAAATAATTATGCATAAAAGAATGTGAATACAGTATTATGTACGTAATACTGGAATTAGGTAAATACATAATATTTGGTTATACAGTGTATTGAGGTTAAAACGAGATTGTTAAATTTATCTTAATATCCAGTTAATTCATAACTCTATTTTGAGTTTAAGTTAAGGTTAAGCAATTAATATTGTAGCAATGCTTGTCGTTACAAAATTTTAAGAAATAATCTGAAATAACATTGATTATATACATATCAAAATTAAAATTGCCTTTGGGCATAACGCTTATTGAAATTAAATGTTCAAAAAATGACGAAAAGCAAGTCGATTAGAAAGCAATTGAACGTATTTCATAAGCAAATAAATATTTTAAGTTGATATATAATAGCTGTTACTATTAAAAATTTTGATGACTATTTTTATTCTGCTCCTTGTGTGTTATCCTATCTATATCCAATAGAGTACGCAACATGTGATGATGTCCACTAATACTGAAACGTAATACTAGGTAGGTTTTCCAATTAAACGTGGAAACTTCACCTACCTAAACGGATTTAATTTGAAATCAGAATTGATTTCATTTAAATTTGCAAAATGAAGACGAAAGTCATCCATTAAATCTATCTGCCATTAAAGCAGACATGTCGAGTTATCGTCAGCCAACATCAAAAAACCCAAACGTGAAACATAGATATTGGATTTATGTCAAATAAATATTGTCAAATCAGTATCAAACATAGATATTGGATCCACAGCAGTATGCTACATTTTAATATTGGTAGACCTCCAGCTACTATCCCAATAGTAGCTTGAACGTGGAAACTTCCCCAACCAATACGGATTTAAAGGATATTTAATATCCTTATTTTTATATCCTTATCTTATATTTATCCTAATTAAATTTTGATTGCTGATATTTTAGCAATCAAAAATTTTGAGGTAATAAATGTGTCGTGGATATGTTCTTATCGTAGCTACCTATGCGATACGTTCATATCGACGCGATATGTTTACATCGACGCAATTTGTTCCGTAATTATGCCCTCTTAAATTCAAATAAATGTAAGTTCCTCAAGATTTGTACGTTTTTGATGTTTATAATTATATATAATTTTATATATGATATAACTTTATATATAATTTTATTTATGATATAATTCTATATATAATTTTATACATGTTTATTAATATACATAGACCAAGCTATAAATCAAGATTAAATTTGTTTTAAAATTAATCCAAAACTGTCGACTATACTCACTGTTATCCTAATAAGTCAACTAACATCAAAATCAAAATTATAATTACAATCAACCAAATTAGTCAATATTATGCTTGCTTTATTTATTTGTAGGTACTTAATTTTTATACTTTTTACTTTTATATGGAATACATGGATAATTACGTTCGTTAGGTTTTTCGTTCATAGTAAGTAGATTATACTGCAAGAGGGCTTAGTGGCAGACTAACAAATTGATGCGCCCATGTTCAGAATCAAAATCCGACAAGTAATGCAATCGCACATATAATTTGATACGAAATTGGATTTATTTTCAAATACGAAATAATTGTCATCGAAGTTGACGATAGCATAGAATACAAAAATAACTAATGACTATTGATCGCTTAAACACATATCACAAGCCGGGTTTAAACTGATACTTTATTTATAAATAGATGAATCTGACACAGAAAGTATTCAAATTGTTTTATGTGAATATTTCTAAAGTGAATCATTTTTATGATTCATTAAAATTTATTCATGGAGTATCTTCATTACTCCATGACTATTGATGTAGTAATATTTTTTATTTTTAGATTCCAACAATGGCAATAAATCTACAAAAAGTATTTTTAAAATAATTAAACAATTGATTGCTGCTATTTATAAGGCAATATATTTTATATATTGCCTTAAACACGTAAAATTACATGATTGGACAATAATGCCTTTGTGTCTAAAGATGCCGGCATCTTAATCATGCGATAACTCTATTTTATTGTACTTTTAAACAGTGAAACTACTATCTGGCACCGTTTAATAATCATTTTAATAATTGTTTAAATATCATATATTTATGTTTTAATTTTATTTAAATATTTTAATTCTATTTACTATTTTTATACTAACTGAAAAAGTTTAAAAAGTTTATACTAACTGAATATTTTAAAATAGTTTACATTTAGATTTTTCTACATAAATAACAAAATCTCCAAATTTTGATATAAATATCCTTTAAATTATCTTATATTTAAATTTTTTAATTATAATCTTAGTTTAAATTAATCTTAATTTAACTGAATATTTTAAAATACTTTTGGTTTAAATTTAGATTTTTCTACATAAATAACAAAATCTCCAAATTTTGTTATTAAAATACTTTTGGTTTAAATTTAGATTTTTCTACATAAATAACAAAATCTCCAAATTTTGATATAAATATCCTTTAAATTATCTTATATTTAAATTTTTTAATTATAATCTTAATTTAAATTTTAATTTGCCCCTTCTTTTGTCACTTAGGCACTTGATTCGGCTCTTGTTAATTACAGGAAACAAAATGCTCACATTGGTATGAAGATAACTTTATTTCTAATTTATATTTACCGTTTCAATAAAGCGGAGGCATCTTATATATTAATGAATGGAATACATTTTGCACTGCCCACCTTGAAGAAGCAGATAAATAAGTCATCTTTAAAAATAAAGGTAAAAAATTACATTAATTTTAAGTTGCCATTGAGATCCAATGCTTTGGGTTTAAGATTTTAGGCTAGCTGATTTTTCATAATAAGATCTTATACATAATGCTGCTGTTTAGATTATCGTTTGATATAAATTAGTGATTAGTGATTATAAATTGGTTATTATTTGGTTATAAGTTAAGGATAAGCAATTTTTATTGTAGCGATAACATTGACATAACTGAAAAACCATTATCATTTACTTTCAAAATTGCGTTCGGAGAAATTATAATCATTAGTTGGTTCTTTATTAGAGAAACATAAGAAAAATGGTATTCAGTTCTTATTTAAGCATTTACTTTAAAATTACTAACCTTCATTATTTGATAGCATCTCTAGATAATCGTGTACGACTTGGTCTGTGATGTAATCGTAATCTACGTCCACACTTGATATTAGTCTTTGCTTGAAGAATGCAAATATCTATTAAATGTTCGTAAAACAGTTTACATAAACATATATCAACCTGGCAAACAGCCTGGAATATTTGTTCTCGAGTGTTTTTAAATTCGAGGATAGTAAGAGCGTCGCTATTCATTGCCTCGTAGCATTGATTCTTATCTAAATAATTAAAATCGAATATTCAATTCTGAGAAGGTTAAATATCTACTAAAGACAACTGTATTTATTTAAAGGATCAAAAAATTAAATAATTTATAAGTTAACGAAAACATAAGCTAATGTTGTGTAAGTAACATTATGTTATAAGTAACATTATATAAGTTAGTTTTAAAAATGCATTTGACGTTCGGTAAATCTCAGTGGCATTATGTAAAATTGTAAATTTTATGTAAATATATAATTGTGTAATCTATTTATTTTTTTCTAGATGTTTGATATTGTTTTATGTCGAAAATTTGCATAAATGCGATTTTTTATGCATGTAAATGGATGTCGTTCCATTATTAAACAATATCTAATTATATACATTAAGGGAATGATATGAATTTACGGAATTATATGGATTACGGAATAATATGCATCGACGAAAATATAACAAAACATTTTGAGAACATTGCAAGTAACTTTTTAGCCTACCTATTTTTGAAATTAGGCAATTATATTGGCAATTAAACTTAATAAAAGACTTTCGTAATACATTTGGCGAATTTAATTAAAATCATATCTGATTTCAAATGGCAAAAATATCATGAGGGCAAGAAAAAACCGAATTACCAACGAATAGCAACAATCAACTGATTGTTGTTATAATATCATCGTTCCACAATCAGAAAATTTTCAGCTCACAGATGCAATCAAGTGCAAGTTAAAAATCTTTACTACCTTTGACTTATCCAGCTTTATTTTAGTTACATAAACATCCCGACGACGCCAATAATTGCTATGTAATAATTAAATCGTAAAAGATGATATGTTCATAAAGTGCAATTGTTATTTACGTTTACACATTTTGTACCATGACTGAAAAGTCTTACCAAAATGAAAGACAAATCACCTGCATGACGTCATGATTATAATCAGAGGTAATTAAGCCATCGAAACATCTTTAAATTTGTGGCAGCACAATATTATCAGTAGAATGATTAAACATTTAATTTGGGGTAAAGTTTATAAAGAACTAATTCTTGATCGACAGAGTTTAATGTCTTAATAAATTCAGGACATTAAAAATGCATTAAAGTTTTGATAAATTAAAACAATTCCTCACCAGTTTCTTCAATATTGTCACCCCAATCGATGCATCCTTCCTATTAACGTTTTATAATATTCATTATAACCAGCATTTAATACAAACCTCGTCTATTGCAGACTTCTAGAATATAAAAATCGTTTATTAAACTTGCCAAATATAAATTGTAGAATGCACACGATGAGGATTTACCTTAAATGGTAAAGTTAAAACGCTTCAAGTGCTTGGAAGCCATGCATTCTTTTAGTAAAATGATTTTCACAAATAGTGCATAAATATATATTTTACTAAACGAAAATAAAATTAAAGTAGAACTTTCTTATTCGCAACTACAAAACTATTTCATAATAAATTCATAATACCAAGACTGTTTCATAATAAATTCATAATACCAAGACTGTTTCAAAAAATCGATTTTAAACATAAGAAATGAAACGATACAAATGAAATAATGAAAATGTTTAAAATTTTGTCGATAAATAAAAACTTTAGCGTAAGAGCGTAACTAATAAATTAGCCGCAATTACTCTTTAAGTAATTAATCAATGTCCATTTAAAAATACAATATATTTAAAATATAATATTTTAAATGTGAAATAAATAAATATAATAATTAATTATATTAATTAAGATACGATTAATATATAAATTAATATATTAATATAGTTTATATTAATGGCATATCGTATAATATAAAATAATGATTTGTAAGAAATATATTATATAATATATTATTATATATTTTAATAATATTATTAATTTGAAATAGATTTCCTAAGCAGTTCATTTTAATCTATGAAATGTAAGGATATTATATTGCTCTTTGCTTCAATCCTAGATGTGTGTCTGCAAACTCGTGTACGAATATCGTCACGAACCAGCTGCAACACGATCTAACCACAAGCATCATCCTGCGCCGACATCAGTGGTTCATCAATAGGATGCTACAGATTCGTAGGAACGTTTCGTGCAATTGTTTAACGACTAGCTGGATTCATATTGACTATCCAAGTATTACAACATGTTGAAACGATTGCGCTCAGTGTCTGCGCCCTTGTGATCCAATGAGTACTAATGTCGGCTCAGGATGATGTTGTTGGTTTGATCGTGTTGAAACTGGTTCGTGACGATATTCGTACACTAGTTTGCAGACACATGTTTAGGATTGAAGCATGGAGCAGTATAACATCCTTGTATTTCACAGATTAGAATGAACAGCTCAGGAAATATATTTCAAAAAGTTATAGACCGGTAAGGAGTCTACCGATTCGTAGGAAAGTTTCGTTCAATGGTTCAACGACTAGTTGGATTCCATATTAACCATTTAAGTATTACGGCATGTCGAAACGTTAGTACTCAGTGCCTGCGCCCTGATGATCCACTGAGTACCGATGTCGGCGCAGTATGATGTTTGTAGGTAAATCGTGTTGCAACAATTCAATGACGATATTTGTACACTAGTTTGCAGACACATGTTTAGGATTGAAGCATGGAGCAGTATAACATCCTTGTATTTCACAGATTAGAATGGACTGCTCAGGAAATATATTTCAAAAAGTCATAGACCGGTAAGGAGTCTACAGATTCGTAGGAAAGTTTCGTTCAATGGTTCAACCACTAGTTGGATTCCATACTGATGAGGCAAATAGCATTGGCGAAAATTAAAAAATAATACTATATTTTCTCAGATAAATAACAAACTAATGATTATATTCTCTCCGAACGCAATTATAAAAGTAAATGTCAATGTTATTTCAGATTATTTCTTAAAATTTTGTAACGACAAGCATTGCTACAATATTAATTGCTTAACCTTAACTTAAACTCAAAATAGAGTTATGAATTAACTGGATATTAAGATAAATTTAACAATCTCGTTTTAACCTCAATACACTGTATAACCAAATATTATGTATTTACCTAATTCCAGTATTACGTACATAATACTGTATTCACATTCTTTTATGCATAATTATTTAAATCTTATACCCATTTTATTGTATAATATATAATTGAAGATATTTAAGTCATCCATTTCCTCGAATTTAGTAAATGTGATTTACAGGATCAAAGCAGAATATTAGACCAAAGGATTATTTAATATTTCAATGGCAACTGCCATCATCATCAGGAAAAGCAAATTTTAGTCACAAAACTGTACAATTTTTCTCTTTCTGGTTATGATTGTAGTTGCCGTTGAAATATTGAATAATCCGTTGTCTTTGGTTTTCATTTGTTCCTATAAATTAACATTATATAATAAAATATATAAAAATAGTAATTATTTACGCTCAATTATATTCAACAAATTAATTTATTAATAATATTTAAAAGGCTTAAATTGCATATGCGTCGATTATATGATCGAATAATTTGATATATTTTTCACCTTTAGTTGTCGATACCTACATGCTCGTTTTTTAAATTGACTTGAGGGCGACACAGCGACGCTGGAGCAACATGATGTTTCATCTCGTAAACTGTTGTATTTCCATGTTCTATTAGATATAACAAAGCGTCCATTACCGTCTCAGGTTTCCTTGTTAAAACGTAAGTATTAAATGATGAAAGACCAAAATACGTTTACTTCGAATGGAAAGTAGAGACAAAAAGCGAGTAGAACTCATACGCTCTCTTTATCGATATGGCTTTTAGACCAATCTCATTGCAAATTTCTGACAAGCAAATGGCTTTAGAATCTATAGCATCTTCAAAGGATTCACCCATCTATTTTGAGTAATGTAGTTTATCATTCATATTACATAAAAACTAACATCAATTTTCCATTCGGTCATATGATGCTTGATTGTACTCTCTGCAGATAATTTAAGACGTTGAACTCTCGACAAGGAAGATTCTATTTGCTAAATTTAAAATGATACGTTTAGGAGTAAATAATTATCAAAAAGCGTAAATTTTCAACAAAAAATAAATGAATGAATATTTTAAAAGTTAAGTCAATTAAAATAGTAAATAATCTTAAATTAAATGATTTAGAAATTACCATATAGTGATAACGCTACAAATGCGTTATCATTAATTATAAACATTAATTAATGAACAATTAATTATTAAGTGTTCATTAAACTAAATATATTTTTTATAACAATTTATTTTAATAATTATTAATAATAAAATAATAATTGAAAATCGAAAACGCGAAAATAGTGCCTGTAGTGTTTTCATGTGTACGTGGATCTGGAGGTTAAGCTACTCGAATATGACAGCGTATAGTTGAAATTAAAGCAAGAATAAACATATCGGCATTTGCAGATTGATTCGCAAAAACATTCACGCTCGCAAAAAGTGCCTCATTATGTAAACGAAAAGGCAATATGAATTTTTCAAAAGAAAATAGCAGAGCAACAAATTTTTTCTTTAATTCTTTACACATAATTTTGATTTGCTTGAGGTTTGTACAAATTATTATTTTAATTTAAAACAATTTTTAATTAAAACAATTTTTTTTATCAAATTAAAACATTTTAGTTTTTGACTACTTGAAAAATTCTTGATTATAACTACTCTAACTACTTACAATCAAAACATACAATAAATAACATACAGCCCAAAATATAGCCAGACCGCTGTTTTGACCGCTCAAGTGTTCAAGTTAATTATATCTTAAACACACAATTATTGGATTGGATTTCGTCGGTTTGTCTCGCT
>WNNJ02002235.1:0-66539 GCA_012934845.2 Pomphorhynchus laevis
GTGAAATAGTAAAGAAGTGTTTTATCGTAGACAAAGCTGAAGACCGTGACACATTCTCAACAACTATGGCTCCAACAACTATGTTCTCCGATCCTTCCTCGTCGCCGCCTCACTCACCTGGAATCAACTCCCTCTCGACGTCCGCCGCGCTCCCTCCTTTATCACATTCAAACACCTCCTCCGTTCACACCTTCTCGACACATGATTTACATTTTTGTTTTGTGGTCATGTAAGCGTGCGCTGGCACGCATTTGCCACGTTAAAATAAATCTTTTTTATTCTCATTGCGACACCTTCTTTAAGAAGCGCATTCAAAAGATAGCATAACTTAATTTTTTTTATAAATATATATTTTTATTAATATATGACAAATACCTTTATATGACAAATACCTTAATATGACAAATACCTTTTAGACAATGGAATGCTTGAATTTACTTCAAGCTTTTGGCCTGACTCCTTAACTACCACTTGATCTTTAAGATTGTGAGTTTTGCCATTAATCTTCATTTTTTCGGTTAAAAACTTTTTCTAAATTGACAAATGAACACGAATTTCAACACGCATAACCTTTGCATTACAAATGAATCAGTGTCCATTATACCGTCTTCAACCGGTTGAGTACAATCAACTGTATAGTGAACTTGAACCTTTTTCTTCTTTGCTGACAGGGATTTGCTTTTGCTTGACTTTGTAGACTAAAATTGTGGAAGTTTTTTAAACGCTAAAATAAAAATGTCAAAAGCAAATTTTTGAAAAGCAAATTGCATTTAAAAAAGTCATTTTAATGAATTGACTAATAAATAACAGACGATGTATCAGAATAAGAATTAGAGGTCATCAGGAGGAACTGCTATGCTATCAGGTTACGGTTATATTCCTCTAACAAAGCACCGGGGCAAATACGCGCTAATGACGAATTTCCTCGAAATTCGTGACACTGATTAGTGTAGTAGTGTAGCATATTGTATTATAATAAGAAGCAGATTGTTTATTGACCATTCATAAAATGTGTTAGCTTAGTAGTTTAAATAAATGTTTAAGAATATTAAAAAAGAGTTTGAATTAGTTTTAGTAATATTTTGTAGATTTATTTATTTATTTTGTCTCATTTTATTTTTATAGCAACCTAGATGACTCTAGGTTAATATAAAAACAACATCAAGCAGAAAATAGTAAAATATATAAATCAACACAATAATATAATGAATAAATTTAAACTCTTAAGTGGCAAATTTTTATGGATGGAAAAAAAACTGAATAAAAAATAATAAAAAAAATAAATAAATAATGAATAAAAAATATATAATAATACTGAATACGAAATATACGGTATTCAGCAACACATATATAAACTATATTTCATAGGATATAATATTTGATATTAATAGGACATGATATTGAAAACTGTAAAATTATTTATTTCGGAACATATTATTGAATAAAATAAGTCAATATTAAATCAAAAACTACAAGAGAGAGAAGATTTTAGGATAAACTCCATTAGGATTGAATGACGTGTTACAAGGAATTGGCAGAAGTAGTATAATACATAATATACAACTATATTATAATAATCCGGTTAAACGCAAACCAAGAAGTCATGGTGATAAAAGGAATAGGAAAAATAGAGTTAAAAATATTAAAAAAGATATGTATATAAATGAACAATTAGAAATATTAAAACAACTTTTAAGAGATAATAAGCTAAAAGATCTTTATGTAAATATAAGAAGTTTTTCTAAAGATATCATATGTTCAATAAATCAAAAATTAATTAACGACTATGATAGGCTAAGTTGTATAATAGACAGTTATTGTAATACAAAATACTATAATCGTACAATAAATGTAAATAATAACAATAGAAAATATACATTAACCATAAACTTCATTAATAAATGTATAGATAACATAAATATAGCCGGACTTTTAAATAATTCTAAAAGTAAAGAAATAATAGGGTCAGATTTAAGTAAATATATTCCTAAAATAAGGTATAAACTCCTACCACTATTAGGACAAAAAATTTGTAATTATAATAAAGAATTAGAATCAATATGTAACGATAATATTAGAAACATAATGGAAAGCAGAATGCAATTGTAAAAGTCTTAGTTTTGATAAAATAAATGAACATATATGTACCCATAATCTAGAATTAATTGAAAATTGTGAATTAAGAAAGCTGCTATCAAAAGGGTATAAATATAGATTAAATAACAACAACGACAAAAATAAAATTTACAATTCGTTATATAATAACTTAAATGATTACTTTAGTAAGCTGATTAATAGTGAAAGCTCGAATATATCTAAGATAAAAATTTGGAAAGATTATATATTTGATAAAATTAAAAATAAAATGAAAATAACAAACAATTATAAAAGGAAAGATAAAATTAATAAAGATATGTATAAAGAACTTACTAAATTAAAGGATAACTATATAATAACAACTATTGATAAAGCTAGTAATAACTTTGTCTTCATATGCAAAAAGCTTTATTATGATATACTAATGAAAGAGGTTAATTCTAATGATTTAAATGTAAATCCAACATATGAACGTAGTGAGTTGAGTTTAGAAACAATTATTACAAGTCACTGTTCTATAATGGATAAAAAGGGTATAAAGGTTGAATTGGATAAAAATCCTATAATATACCTATATTATATTGGAATCCAAAATTAGATAAAAATCCATGGTTAATGTATATTGGTTAACCAATATGGTTAATGTATATTTTCTATTGTTATTATTTACATTTATTGTATGATTATAGTATTTTGTATTACAATAACTGTCTATTATACAACTTAGCATATCATAGTCGTTAATTAATTTTTGATTTATTGAACATATGATATCTTTAGAAAAACTTCTTATATTTACATAAAGATCTTTTAGCTTATTATCTCTTAAAAGTTGTTTTAATATTTCTAATTGTTCATTTATATACATATCTTTTTTAATATTTTTAACTCTATTTTTCCTATTCCTTTTATCACCATGACTTCTTGGTTTGCGTTTAACCGGATTATTATAATATAGTTGTTTATTATGTATTATACTACTTCTGCCAATTCCTTGTACCACGTCATTCAATCCTAATGGGTACATGGAATTAAGCGTTTTAATCCAAAAATCTTCTTTTTCTAATAGTTTTTGATTTAATATTGAAATGTTTTCTTCGATAATATGTTCTAAAATAAATAATTTACAGTTTTTAATATCATGTCCTATTAATCTCATATGTTTATGAAATATAGTTTGACTATTATGCTGTATATTATATATGTGTTGCCTAAACCTAGTTTTTAACATTTGATATGTTTTTCCTATATATTGCAATCCACATGTGCATTGTATTAGATACACTACACCTGCGGTATTGCAGTTACAATTATTATTAATATTTAATGAAAAACATTTGTTTGTCGTATTACTTACGATACAATTATTATTATTTATAACATCACAAACTATACAATTTTTTCTGTTACATTTAAAAGATCTAAAATTGAAATCATTAGTACTTACGTATTTTTCCAATCTGGTTGAGTACATGTAACTTTTAAGTCATAATTTTTAACGTTGCTTTTTCGGTGTCGCCACCTAGTTTAGTTGACTCGGACTAAACTTACAACGGGCCATCCAGCAGCATCTGACAGGGGGCTGCCCTGCTTAAGGCGGTTGCAGGCTGGAACAAGATCTATAAAGATCTACCACCTTCACTCCACGCGCTACGCGACCTAGCTATTGGCCATTACCTGGTCTCTTAAACGTGATCACGTGAAGCAGTTTACATTTTAAAGTGTAAACACCTTGGGATGCAAACTTCTCCCTTTTTTAAATTTTACTTTCTGATAAATAATTGTAATAAATAATTTTAAATAATGGAATTGAAAAATATGTATTTTAGAATTAAAGATAAATTTGACTTGGACAAAAAAGTATCAAAATTCATTTGATACAAGTGCGTTATAACTTACCTTAGTGGCAACAACCATTACTTCGGGACAATCTAAAATAACAAATCAAACAGACATATTAATAAAATGATTGTTTTTATACGTTATTTCGAAACTTTATTATATAATTAAAGAACTCGAAATTTATCTATTTCAAACATTTAACTTTTTTAATCCGATTACTATATTTAACGTGTCGACTAAACACACAACCCTATTAATAAAGTCAAACGTATAATTGAACCGATAGATTTGAACGATTGTTTAAATATTTTATTTATAAACTAATTTTCGCTCAATGATTGAGAACATATTAAGGGTAATCTACCGAGACAGTGACGGAGCCGCAAATTGTTACAACTAATGTATATTCACTCCCCGACACCCCACGTCCCGTCCTTCCCGTCTCGTCTCTCAATACCTTGCATCCATCAATCAAAATCACCTCAACCAACCTCCACTATCCTTCCACTCATAACCTTTCCTCACATCGCTTGCCACCCTCTTTATTATCATTATCCTCTATGTCTCCCGTCGTCAAACCAAATCCCTCCAAATCATCAACTGCCAGCTCTTCTATCGTAATCTCACCAACTCACGTCAGTCGTCCTCCTTTACGGAAGCGCTTTGCTTCTCGCGATCGTTGCGTCATTGTCACTAATATCACGCCTTCTAACTCCTTATCTCCACAAGCACGTCTAGAACACGATGTTCGGCCTTCAGATCCATCCTTTCGTCTATTGTCCCTGCGGATAAACCTTCCTTTTTCAAGGACATTTCTCCTGTCGCATTCATCCGTCTAAACAAATCTTCTCAATCTAATCCTTCCCAGCCCCCTCTCCTAAAAATTGTTTTCAAGCATCGCTCTCACGCGTCTTCTGTCCTCTCTCAACGATTCAAACTCATGTCATCTTCAACCACTCAAATTTTCCCCGATCGCGCTCCTTCTGAAATCGCTCAAATCTCTTGCCCGCATCACAAAACGTCGTCGCGAGGAAAACGGCAAAATCTCACTCTCCATCCGAAAAATAGACGGAAATTTTCAAGTTGTCCACACCCGTCCAAAAATTCGATGGCGCTCCATCTAACTAATGTGTCTTCTCCACTAGACTCTTTCGCCACAACACACGGTTTCCGCCTCGGTCTCCTTAACACTAGATCTATTCTCAATAAATCCGATTTTATCCTCAACCTATTCACCAAGCAATCCATCGATCTCTTCTGCCTCACCGAATCCTGGCACTCAGATTCCGACGACCTTTCCATTCGCCGTCTGCTCTCTGCCGGTTGCTCCCTAGTCGAATCCGCCCGCCCCCTCAGCTCATACCCTTCTAAATTCTCTAATCATGGCGGCATCGTCGCATTCGCGCGTCACCCAGCGTCTATTCGCAAAATCAATCCCCCTTTCAGTCCTTGCTCTTTTGAATTGCTCACTTGTCGTTATTCTAACCCGATCACTCTAGATCTCGCCATTGTATACCGTCCTGGTTCATCAGCTCCTACAGCCTTATTTTTTACCAAACTCGCTGACCTCCTTTCTCATTGTTCTTTGTCCTCAATCCCTTCACTCGTTCTAGGCGACTTCAATATCCGCCTAGACCGCCCCTCTTCCACAGATTCCATCCGCTTCATCAACATTCTATCCAACTACAATTACAAACTAATCTCCACTGCCCCCACACATATACTTGGCGGGGCACTCGACATCATCGCTGTCCCTGATCATTTTGCTGCCTACACCTCACTGTCCATCTCTGATCCTGGTCTATCCGATCACTTTCTTATCACCCTTGATCTCGCTCGCAACCACACCCCTCCTCACACACCTACAATCCTACGTCGCCCTTGGAGAAATCTTGACCTCTCCCTTCTCCGCTCTGCCTTACTCAAATCGTCTCTATCATTACCCACAATAACATATTCATCTCCTCACGATCTCGCCTTTCTTTTCGACTCTAAACTCACATCAACTCTCGATATTCTCTTGCCCTTCAAGTCTTACCCACACCGTCGCTTGCACCGTGCCCCATGGTTTTACATCCAACGCCTACTCTCAAAGCGTCGACTGCGCCATGCTTTTCGAGTCTATCACCGCTCTCTCAGACGTGATTTCCGCTCGATCACTCCGTCTTTCCGTGATTCCTATCTTGCTCTTCGCCGGTCTCATCTCAACCTACTACGTACCAAATGCAACTCCTTCTGGCAGCATAAAATCATCACTTCATTCAACTCTAAGATTCTCTGGCATACTTTTAACTCAATCCTGGCTCGTTCCTCTACGCCGTGCAACATCAATGCTAATGATTATTCGTCATTTCTCCAGACTAAAGTATCCACGCTGCTCTCTCACACCCCAGTCTCCATCCTATCCCACTCTGCCCAGTCTACTCTCATCCTTCCGGAACTCTTTCATCTTCTCCCTGTATCACCTACAGAAGTATCATCTGTCCTCATGTCCTTGCCCAACAACACATCACCTCCCGATCCCCTGCCTACCCACATATTAAAATCTATATGCTCATCGATATCCCCATTTATCACAACCTTGTTTAACTCGTCCATCCGCAGTCGTATCTTCCCTTCACACTGGAAATCCGCAATCGTTCGTCCCCTCCTTAAGAAACAATCGCTCGACCCCTCCCTTCCTTCTAGCTATCGCCCCATTTCACTACTCCCTACTCTTTCAAAGCTCTTAGAACGCCTCATCTTAATACAAATCAACGCTTATCTCTCCACATATAATCTGTACCCTCCTTTCCAATCCGCTTTCCGCTCTAATCACTCGACAGAAATCGCATGCATAAAAGTGTACAACGACTTACTCATTTCTCGAGACAAGGCTCTATATAGTGTTCTCATCTCCCTCGACCTCTCCTCCGCATTCGACATTGTCGACCACTCCGTCCTCCTTTCTCGCCTTCGTTATGATTACGGCTTTTCTTCCTCCTCCGTAGCTTGGTTCGCCTCATATCTATCCGACCGTTCCTTTCGCGTCTGTTCTAATTCATCATCCTCCCCTCCCATCCCTATTTTTTGCGGGGTTCCACAAGGTTCAGTCCTAGGTCCCCTGCTTTTCTCTCTTTTGCTTGGCGATCTCTCTCCATTTATCAAACCTTACTCCTTTAACGTCATGCAATACGCCGATGACATTCTAATCTATGCTCATGCACCCGCACATCGCATACACGATATCGGCATTTCTGCCTTCAACTGTCTTTCTTCTATCTACAAACGTCTCTCCAATCTCCATCTCGTTCTAAACGCGAAAAGTCCAAAATAATGTGGATTCTTCCCCGTAAACCAAACATATCTCCTCCCATTGTATATTTTGCCTCATCGATCATCCCTAACGTCCACAATCTCACTTTCTTAGGCTTCCATTTCGATGATCACCTTTCCCTTAAACCCTTCGTCCGTGACAAGGTCTGCTCGTCTAACTTAATTCTCCGTGACATCCGCCGTATCCGCCCCCTTATCGACTTCCGTTCTTGTATGTCTCTTCTTTCATCGCTTCTTTTCCCTAAAATCGATTACTGCCTTAGCCTTTTCGCCAATTCTTCAAAAATCCATCATCCTACCCCTACAACGAATAATCAACACCGCCGTTCGAGTGCTCTTTCGTCTCCGTCGCTTCGACCACACATCCACATATTTTGCCCAACTCTCCTGGCCCACCATCCACATCCGCATCAAACTCCGCCTTCTTCTCGTTACTTTTCGTCTCATCGCTGTCGGCTCCCCATCGTTCATCAACCTTCCTTTCTTAGACGATACTCGCCCCACCTCGCTATCGCTTCGTTCCTGTCATACCCTCTTACTCCACGTTCCCAATTACTCTAACAACTACGGTCTCCGATCCTTCCTTGTTGCCGCCTCACTCGCCTGGAATCAACTCCCCTCGACGTCCGCCGCGCTCCCTCCTTTATCACATTCAAATACCTCCTCCGTTCACACTTGTTCGACACACGATTTACATTTTTGTTTCGTTGTGGTCATGTAAGCGTGCGCTGGCACGCATTTGCCACATTTAAATAAATCTTTTTTAACAGTAAACAGGACGATAATTATCAAGAAAATGAAGGGCTATGAATAAATACAATGCGGAAAGCAATGATAAGAATTTGAGCACGACTTTGAGTACGCCGTCATTAATCAGTCGAATGTATGTGATTTAACTGTATATCCACTTTTTTACATGTTAATCAGATTTCAATATAATAAAAATACTCGTGCACCGCTAAGTGGACGAATAAGTCCATTTAGAGTGATACATTTCAAATTACAATTAAATTAGGTTTCAATCATTAATTTTCTAATATTCAAATTTTACCATTTCATTTGCGTGACATATACCTTAAAAGAACCACAATTAGATACACCACAATTAGATACATATTGTAGAAGTGAAAGGTATCACACACTCGTTTAATATCAGCTTAAAGTGCCAACTAACCACATATTTTAAAATCAGCAACGAACATTCGCCGGGATTCGTTTATCGCGGTTGAATTACTTATTTAGATTTAAAACAACTTTGTATTGGCATAATACTTAACTCTTTTATACATAGGTGATTTGAGATTTAAGTTTGCTGTCCGATAAAACCGATTTAGTTTTACGTGTCAAATGCGTGCCTGTGCACGCTTACATGACACCAACAACAAAAATCTGAAAATCTAAATAGTTTCGAGGAAATGGGTACAGAAGCGGCATTTGAATGCAATAAAGGAGAGAGCGCGACGGATGTCGAGTGGGATCTGGTTCCAGACGAGTGGGGCGGGGCCGAGAACAAACAGCGAACAACATAAAATCGATATCCGAGGAAGCTATCGTACTATAAAAAGAACATTTTCGCTTGCGATAGTCGTATCTTCCAGCAATTCTTAGCATACACATGCTAAACACGGAAGAATATACGATACCGAATATACTGATTTTCATAAACTTTGGTGATTTGTTATTATAAATGAAAAATTAAGTGCAAAAATTAATTTTAGTTTATGAACATCTGAATCTCCTAAATTCTAGCATTATACAGACTACTATATGTCATAAATTAAAGAGATTAAATTATAGAACTCGTTTTATAAATTAAAACTACAGCCTGACGGATTCCTGGTCGACTGTATTCAGCGAAGCACGCGAACTACTAAACGAGATCACTCTTAATGTGAGGACCCTGCATCACGGCAAACTCGGAAGACTATATCGCCTTTCTCATCGAGCAGTGAGGCTTTGGAACAAACTTCCAGAGAATATCGTCAACATACTAGCTAAATCATATCAGCTCGTCAAATTACATCTCATACATCTACTGCGTCTAACCATGGCGGTATTGTTGCCATTGCTCGTCACCCAATGTCTTTACGTAAAATCAACGTTAACATCCGTTACACCTCGTTCGAATTACTCATATGCAGATTATCAACGCCTTTCCCTCTGGAACTTGTGATTGTATACCGTCCAGGTTCAGTTGCCCCATCACGTATCTTCTTTAACGACCTTGCAGATCTAATGTCTCACTGTTCATTGTCTTATACTCCTTCTTTTGTTCTCGGTGACTTTAACATTCGTCTTGATCGCCCGTCTGACTCTGACTCTATCACTTTAACTAATCTTTTTTTCTGATTTTAACTATAAATTACTTTCAACAAGCCCAACTCATATTCTCGGCGGTGCTCTCGACATCATTGCTGTTCCTAACTGCTTCAATGACTATACCTCCTTGTCAATTACTGATCCTGGTTTGTCCGATCATTTCCTTGTCACTCTTACTCTTACTCGTCCCCATCCTCCTTCTCCGCCTTTACCATTATCTACACCAAGTCGACCCTGGAAGCTTCTCGATATCCCTATTCTCTGCACATCCTTACTCAATTCTTCACTCTTTTCACTTCCTCTTAACTATCTCTCTCCCGATGATCTCTGCATTCTGTTTGATTCTGAACTTACGTCGATCCTCAATAACCTTCTACCTAGTCGACTTCGACGTTCCCAGCGCTTGCGCCATGCTCCCTGGTTCGATTCTGACTGTAGTCTTTCTAAGCGTCGACTCCGTCACTCTTTTCGTATGTATAAACGCTTTCTTAAACGTTCACCCAACTCACTCCCTCCAAATCTTCGTGATTCCTACTTTTCTCAACGCCGTTCACATCTCATTCTTATACGTACTAAACGTACTCTCTTTTGGCGAAATCAACTCGAGTCATCTTCCAACTCGAAATCTCATTGGAAAATCTTAAACTCAATTCTTTCACGATCATCTACCCCTTGTAATATAAATCCTGATGAATTTTCTTCTTATCTACAAACTAAGCTATCTAATTTACTTTCCCTACTACCCATAGCCCCCTTGTACCCACTCTTATCTTTAAATACTTCCCTCCCAGAACTATTCCACCTTCTTCCCGTTTCGTCTGATGAAGTTTCTTCGGTTCTGCTGTCATTACCTAATAAAACCTCTCCTTCTGACCCAATTCCCACTCACTTACTTAAAAATATCTGCACTTTTATCTTACCCTTCCTAACCACATTGTTCAACTCGTCCATCCGTAGCTGTACATTTCCTTCCATCTGGAAATGCGCCACTGTTCGTCCTATCATCAAAAAGCAATCTCTCGACTCTTCACTACCATCTTCGTACCGTCCAATCTCACTTCTCCCAACCCTCTCTAAACTCCTTGAGCGTCTCGTTCTTAAGCAAGTTAATACATATCTCTATTCCTCTAACTTATTTCCTCCCTTCCAAGCCGCTTTTCGCTCTAATTACTCTACCGAAATTGCATGTCTTAAAGTTTATAACGACTTACTCATATCGCGCGATCATAAATTATGTAGTGTCATAGTTTCTCTTGATCTATCGTCTGCTTTTGACATCGTCGATCACTCGATTCTTCTCCATCGCCTTCGTCATGATTATGGCTTCTCTTTACCCACTGTATCATGGTTTTCTTCATATCTATCAAACCGTACATTTCGCGTATACTCTAACTCTTCTCTCTCCCATCCTTCGTCCATTCCGTCCGGTGTTCCGCAAGGCTCCGTATTAGGCCCTATACTTTTCTCTCTTCTTCTTGGTGATTTGTCTTCGATTTCTCATAAATTTAACTTCCATGTTATGCAATATGCTGATGACATTCTCATCTATGCTCATGCACCTGTTTATCGTATTCGCGATCTTAGTGTTTCTGCTTCCGACTGTCTTGTCTCAATTTCCAATCATCTTTCTTCCCTTCGCCTTTCTCTGAATCCTGATAAATCCAAAATTATGTGGATCCTACCTCGACGCCTCGGCTTCGAACCTCCCTCCGTATCATTAAATTCTACAATTCTTCCTATCGTTGATAATCTCGTTTTCCTAGGCTTCCATTTTGACAACCGACTTTCACTTAAACCTTTCGTTAGAGATAAAGTACGCTCATCTACCTTGATACTCCGCAACCTCCGTCAAGTTCGTAGATTGATCGATTTCCCTTCTTGTATGACTCTCATATCATCTCTCCTTTTTTCTAGACTCGATTATTGTCTTAGTCTATTTTCCAACTCACCTAAATCCACTCTTCTTCCCCTACAACGCATCGTCAACGCAGCTGTCCGAATTCTCCTCCGTCTTCGTCGTTTTGATCACACATCCTACCATCTTGCTTCTCTCGATTTGCCTACAATTTATTGTCGTGTTCAAATTCGTCTTCTTATCGTTGCTTTCCGCCTTGTAACTTTTCATACCCCTTCATTTCTCAACCTTCCTTTTCTTGATAATTCTCGTCCTGTTTACTGTTCCTTGCGTTCCTGTAATTCCCTTCTTTTACATGTCCCAAACTACTCTACCTCCTTTGGACTCCGCTCCTTCCTGGTGGCTGCTCCTCTATCGTGGAATCATCTGCCCATTCATATACGCCAATCAACTTCCCTGCAGTGCTTCAAACGACAAATCCGATCCCATCTGAACAATTTAACTGCTTGACTTTCTCATTTTTGTTTGTGGACTTGTAAGCGTACAGCTTGTACGCATTTGCCACATTAAATAAATTTGTATTATTATTATTAAAATTGTCTTGATTGTTAAATACTTAAACGAATCTACAAAAATGAAAAGAATTACTTACTAAAAGAACTACTTACAAATCTTAAACACACAATCGACTTTCCAGCAGTCATTTCGAGATACAAGGGCTCTAACTAGTGCGCATATCATATTTGTGATTTTTCTTCACAAATGGTAAAAAAAGGTCAAAATAAAAACGATACTTATAGGAATGGGCGGACTAAGGCTGATAGCAAACATGATGCATCACATATCACTGGTAGCGAAGAGGAATACGGTAGTCTGCAGGTGGCTTGTGATGTTCCCGGCTGCAGTGTTTGGACGACAGTTTCTCTGTTAACTTCGTTGCGTAACAGCTACACTATCAAGAAATATATATGTGGATTTTGCTGTGCGTCTAGGTTCATGCAAATGGGATGCGTTAGTGGACAGGCAAATATATCACATGTTGGTGTTCACGGTGATGAACACACTATGGAAGTATGTGAATTTGATGTGGATGATTCCGTTCACGAATCGCAGCATTTCAAGGAAATAACTAACTTACCCGTTGAACTTGAATCTGGTATCGCATCTTCAAATGTAACCTGTGATAGAACGGTAAGTCCTAGAAACAACGTTCGTATATTGCGAAAAACAAAATCGGCATTGAAAGAACGGTTGATTGAAAACAGCATCACGGCAAGCTCAGTGCGTGTACATGAGAATTCACTTAAGCTCAATGAACCTACTGATAATCTTTCACAGGACGAGTTACCCAGTTCTGTGTCTTCTAAGTTCAAAAGTTCTCACAGAGTGTATAAGAAAAATCGAAGCGCTTCAAGGGACAGGTGCATTCTTTTCGCCAATCTATCTGAATCAAATTCTTCTGTGTCACAGGAGCGAGTAAACGATGATGTTAGTGCGATAAGAGGAGTTCTGAATAAAATATTCCATGCTAACGATAAAGATATAGCTAAGGAGATTGTGGTTAGAAGTTTGTTCCGGCTGGGAAGGCGAACAAACAGTTCAAACATACCGCGATTGTTAAAGGTTGTGGTAGATTCGTCAACTCATGCAAATTATATATTTAGTCGGGCTCATCGTCTCGAAAAAAACTCAATACGTATTTTGAGAGATCTATCTTTTGACGATCGTTCAAAACTGAAAAATGCGAGGAACGAGCTTCACAAGCGTTTACTATTAGGCGAGAAAGATCTATGCATTAGAAATTTTCGAGTTGTTCGTCGAAAGCCATTTGTCCGTTGGAAACCATTAGAACTGTAGATAGATCGGTATCCTCTAGCATGTGTGGATCTTTGATTACCGTACTAGCAACAGCTAGTCCATGTCGAGATGTTTCGTCTTCCATGAAAATTGCATTTACAAATGCACGTAGCGCAGTTAATAAGTTGGATGAGATTAGGTATTGGATACGTTGTCATGATGTCAATGTCTTTGGAGTTTGTGAAAGTTGGTTTCATCCTGACATATCTGATGATATGGTTCACATACCTGAATTCGCTCTTTATAGATCTGATCGAGCCCATGGACGCGGTGGTGGAGTTGCCTTCTATGTGCATGTGAGTTTGATTGTTAGTTCAGCCGTAAAATTCATTGATGATTCATGCTCTGCCGAGGCTCTACAGTTGAGTATTACGCAATCTGGGAGTGCTATTATTACTTTATGTATAGTATATCGTGCTCCGGGCGCAATATCGTTCGCTCTTATTGATTTCCTTAAGAATATACCCAAGTGCCATAAATTTTTTATCTTTGGTGATTTTAACATGCATTCATACAATTCCGCCCTCTCCAGTATTGCAACTTATGATAAATATACTATGTCGTTATGTAATTTATTGTATGACGAAATGTTGCTTATTCAACATGTTCATTTTGATACTCGTTTCTCCGCAGAATCATCCTCGAAGATTGACCTGCTGTTTACTAGACTTGAATATGATATTTCTTCAATTGACAAAGAACCTCCAATTAGTTCAAGCGATCATGTGGTGGTCAAGTTTCTGATTCCTACTAATTCGACCGGATCAGACAGTGTAGAGATTGTTGAGAAGCGAGTACGGAAAGTTATCCCAGATAATGAGATAATTGAATATGCTAAAAGGATTTCTTTTGTAAGTAATGATGGTGATGTGGAGAGCATGTGGCAGTCTATCAAAAGTGGGGTAATTCAATTCCTAGACGAATTTGCTCCCATGCGTGTATTTTCCAAGCGTAAGAGGTCTGATAAACCTCCGTGGTTTGATAGCGAACTAAAGCGTTGTATAAGGTTGAGAAATAAGGCGTGGAGTCTCTGTAGTAAGAGTGATGCTTTATATAGTGAGTACAAACTAATACGCAATAAATGCAATCGCTTAAAATCAAAAAAGAGATACTTGTACGAGAATGATGTTGCTATGTCTTTAGGACACACACCCGAGCGATTTTGGAATTATGTTTGTCGATCAAGAGTATCTAATTCTAGTGTCCGACGCATTCATATCGGAAACGAATTAGTTGAAGACCCTATGAAAATTTCTGAGGCGTTCGCTGATGTGTTTGCACTATCGTTAAATAGGGATGATGCTTATAAAGTCACTATTTGTAATGGTTCATCAATCTGTCAGAGTCCATATATAATTATCACGATGGAGGAAGTTGAGATAGAGCTATCAAGGTTAGCTAAATGCGTGTCAGCTGGTCCTGACGATATCCCCACTTATATCCTTAAGCTCTTGAAATGTATCCTGTCATATCCGCTTTCCAAATTATTCAACGTTTCTCTCAATACGTCGATAATTCCAAATGATTGGAAATCGGCGATTGTGGTACCACTTCCGAAAACGAAAAATGCTTGCGATGTTAGTGATTTTAGGCCCATAAGTTTAACATCTACTGTAAGTAAGGTACTTGAGAGAATTGTTCACAAAAGATTAATAAATGTATTGGGTTCAATAAACTATTTGAGCGACTCTCAACACGGTTTTCGGCATGGCCGCTCATGTCTAACGAATACTTTATGTGCTCGTGAACAATGGGCTGACGCAATTTCATGTGGATTGGTTGTCGATGTCGTCTATTTGGATTTCTCCAAGGCATTTGATCGCGTTCCACATGCTGAATTAATAAGTATTCTCGAATCTATTGGTGTAGATTACTATCTGACTCGTTGGATTGAGAACTTCTTGAGTGGTCGACAATTTTGTGTAAGAGTAGGTAATGCTTTTTCATCTAAACGCAGTGTTATACGTGGTGTACCTCAAGGAACGGTTCTCGGGCCATTATTATTTTGCATTTTTATCAACGAGTTGTTGAGATCGCTTAATGTACCACACTTAGCCTATGCTGACGATTTGAAGTTATGGAATGTGATCTCGACTGAACGAGACTGTTTGTCATTGCAGCGTGACCTGGATTTAGTGTATGAATGGAGTCTTACTACAGGAGTGTCATTAAACCTGGAAAAGTGTAAGAATATGAGATTGGGTCGTGGACGCAAAGGATGTCATACCTACTTCATTGGTGTAAAAGAACTTGAGATAGTTTCGACTCATCGTGATCTTGGTATTTTGATCGATTCATCTTTAAAGACACGACATCATTACAACATTCAATTAGGCAAAGCTAGAAAAATGATGCACACTATCAAAAATTGCTTTCTGAAAATAAATCCATCGTCGTTCAGGGTGCTGTTTAACTCGTTATTGAGACCAATACTTGAGTATTGCTCTCCATCTTGCTTCCCATGTACACGGACTGAACTGAATGCTGTCGATGGAGTTCTTCACCGTATTACCCGTTTATGTCCAGACTGTTAGTATTTACCTTATCGTGAGAGACTTAAAGTGATTGGCATATTTGACATGAAGGTGAGGTTAATGTTTATCGACTTGGTTGCAACGTGGAAATTATTGCACAAATTTGATGGATATCCTCGAAATATTATGGCGTGTCGTAATAATAGATCCAGGCGACATCATTCGATGACAATTTTTAAACAGCATACTGGGAAACTATCGCCTGTCACAAGATTGTCAAGACGTGTAGTTAACGTGTGGAATAGTCTTCCTGAATACGTTGTTGCCTCCACAACGCTGACTTTATTTAAGAAGCGATTGCGAATATGTCTGGAACAGATCGATAATATGGAGAAGCTATCGTATCCCTGATTTTCTTAACTCTATCAATTCTACATTTTGTTTAATTTTTATTTTATTTTTTCGTGAGCAGACTGAACAGCCATATAGGCTTTGTCTTGTATGTTATAATAATATACCAAATAGAGTGTACTTCAAGAAAACGCTAATGACATGGCTTTGCACCTATTCTAATTTCAATATCATGTATTCGGATTAAGATTTTGTTGACATAAAATTGATTTTCCCGAGAGCAGACAAAACAGCTGCATAGCTATAGTCTTGTATGTTATAATAATAAAAATCAATTAATAAAAATAATAAGTGATAGGTTACCCTGTAAATGAGCCCTATTTGAACCGAAAATAAAACTAATTCACTTTCTATAATGTTTTTCTATAATCTTAAACTCAATTCTTTCACGATCATCATCCCCTTGTAATATAAATCCTGATGAATTTTCTTCTTATCTACAAACTAAGTTATCTAATTTACTTTCCCTACTACCCATAGCCCCCTTGTACCCACTCTTATCTTTAAATACTTCCCTCCCAGAACTATTCCACCTTCTTCCCGTTTCGTCTGATGAAGTTTCTTCGGTTCTGCTGTCATTACCTAATAAAACCTCTCCTTCTGACCCAATTCCCACTCACTTGCTTAAAAATATCTGCTCCTTTATCTTACCCTTCCTAACCACATTGTTCAACTCGTCCATCCGTAGCCGTACATTTCCTTCCATCTGGAAATGCGCCACTGTTCGTCCTCTCATCAAAAAGCAATCTCTCGACTCCTCACTACCATCTTCGTACCGTCCTATTTCACTTCTCCCAACCCTCTCTAAACTCCTTGAGCGTCTCGTTCTTAAGCAAGTTAATACATATCTCTATTCCTCTAACTTGTTTCCTCCCTTCCAAGCCGCTTTTCGCTCTAATTACTCTACCGAAATTGCATGTCTTAAAGTTTATAACGACTTACTCATATCGCGCGATCATAAATTATGTAGTGTCATAGTTTCTCTTGATCTATCGTCTGCTTTTGACATCGTCAATCACTCGATTCTTCTTCATCGCCTTCGTCATGATTATGGCTTCTCTTTACCCACTGTATCATGGTTTTCTTCATATCTATCAAACCGTACATTTCGCGTATATTCTAACTCTTCTCTCTCATCCTTCGTCCATTCCGTCCGGTGTTCCACAAGGCTCCGTATTAGGCCCTATACTTTTCTCTCTTCTTCTTGGTGATTTGTCTTCGATTTCTCATAAATTTAACTTCCATGTTATGCAATATGCTGATGACATTCTCATCTATGCTCATGCACCTGTTTATCGTATTCACGATCTTAGTGTTTCCGCTTCGGACTGTCTTGTCTCAATTTCCAATCATCTTTCTTCCCTTCGCCTTTCTCTGAATCCTGATAAATCCAAAATTATGTGGATCCTACCTCGACGCATCGGCTTCGAACCTCCCTCCGTATCATTAAATTCTACAATTCTTCCAATCGTTGATAGTCTCGTTTTCCTAGGCTTCCATTTTGACAACCGACTTTCACTCAAACCTTTCATTAGAGATAAAGTACGCTCATATACCTTGATACTCCGCAACCTCCGTCAAGTTCGTAGATTGATCGATTTCCCCTCTTGTATGAATCTCATATCTTCTCTGCTTTTTTCTAGTCTCGATTATTGTCTTTGTCTATTTTCCAACTCACCTAAATCCACTCTTCTTCCCCTACAACGCATCGTCAACGCAGCTGTCCGAATTCTCCTCCGTCTTCGTCGTTTTGATCATACATTCTACCATCTTGCTTCTCTCGATTTGCCTACAATTTATTGTCATGTTCAAATTCGTCTTCTTATCGTTGCAAACGGCCTTGTAACTTTTCATACACCTTCATTTCTCAACCTTCCTTTTCTTGATAATTCTCGTCCTGTTTACTGTTCCTTGCGTTCCTGTAATTCCCTTCTTTTACATGTCCCAAACTACTCTACCTCCTTTGGACTCCGCTCCTTCCTGGTGGCTGCTCCTCTATCGTAGAATCATCTGCCCATTCATATACGCCAATCAACTTCCCTGTAGTGCTTCAAACGACAAATCCGATCCCATTTAAACAATTTATCTGCTTGACTTTTTCATTTTTGTTTGTGGACTTGTAAGCGTACAGCTTGTATGCATTTGCCACATTAAATAAATTTGTATTATTATTTTCAACGTAACAATAGATTAGCCATTTCGATCGAGGTGCACGGAAGCGAAATTGCGATGCCTTGACAAATTCTACTGCAATCTTTCTTTTCAATTTCATTAAACCATCTTTGTAATTTTCGTGATCGCTTTTAGCTTTCGCAGTTGACATTCCACTTACGACAAGTTAAGTAACTAGAGATACATCACAATCGAGGAGAGCACACGAGTTGCGAATATATCCGATTATCGATAGCAACCATTTCGGCATATTTCGCGCATTTACGCTTATATTGATACGAAAATATAGGATGATAGTATCCTCGAAACTTTCAGTGGAGCATGAATATTGAAAATACAAACATCAAAAAATGTCGGCTCGAATAAATTGCCACTCTGTTTCCCGGACACCAAATCTAGTAGTGACTCACGATTCGCGTCGCTGTTGGTAAATTGAAGGAAATATACGGGATAGCTTCAGTGGGCTCGATCTCTAATTAATGATAAAACTAGTATAGAGAATGTGCTGTTACATATCTCACTGCATTATTTCGAATGGAGGTAAAAAGATGTGATTATACGAAAATGAATGCCCGAAATTCACAGGAGAATCGCATACTAAATATTTTCTCTCAAGGGAATTCCAAAATAAAGTCTTAAGAAGGTTTGCTCTCAACGGAAGTCGTTCAGGCGCAGGACATGATCTTGTCTAATATAAGGTCGTCTATGTGAGATAGCACGAATCAAAAAATTGCGGATGTACGCGAGAAGTCTGATCAATTACTGCGCACGGCCCTTAGTCATTTAGAGATAAAAGGTTGCTCATCAGGGCTTACAATATATATAATTTATAATTATAAAATATTATCACTTCCAAGACAGCTTCTAAGACAACCATAAAAATATGACGTCTGTATATATGATGTCACCCTCTAGATGGTTAAATACTTTATCACCATCTAAATGAGAATACCATAATATGGACTGCTAAGAAAACTAACGGTAGTGCAGGTCCTAATCCTTCAGAATGTGCCTGAGGCTCCATCATCATACACCACGCAGAGAAGAATGGACGCGGATTTAGGCCATGTACATTCCGTACTAACTAAGATATGCGCAGGCGAGAGCCGAGACTTTGTCGGACAAATTAAGGTGCTTTGTCTATATCGTTTAGGTAAGCGGTTGGATTCCCCGAGGTTGTTAAAGGTGGTATTTGAAACTAATTAACAGGTTGGATTCGTGATGCCTGTTTCGAACAAATTGCGTAGTGATAAAGTTCGTATCCGTCCTGATTATTCGATGAAGGAAAAAAGCACGATGAGGGAAGCTAGGATTGAGTTGAATCGTCGAAATTGGAGGGAGAAGATAACCTAGTTATTCGGGATTTTGGAGTTATCCGGAAAAGACCGTTTGTGCGTTGGCGTTCACTCGTAACGAGGGCGATCTCATTTGCTTCGATTGTTTGATTCCGAATGCTGATGTGCATTATCGGGGTTGCACGTCTCAACGTGCTCCTATCATTGGCTACACTAGTATTCGTAGTTTAATTTCGAATCTTGATGACGTTAGAGTTTGGGCGCATTCTATGCATACAGACGTGTTGGCTATTTCCGAGACGTGGTTACACGATGCCATTCTTGATAACGTAGAATCTATTCCAGCTTATCAATTATTACGTTCAGATAGATGCCCTCCTAAGAGGGGTGGTGGAGTAGCACTTTATGTTCAGGATAGGAACGTTATTAGCAATATAGTAAGATACTCAAATAAAGAAGGAACTTGTGAGTGCTTAATAGTTGATCTTGTTATATATAGCCTCCACGTTTCATTGGGTGTTCTTTATCGAACACCCAAATCAGCCATTTTAGATGATGAGCTGATGCATATTTTAACTAGAGCTTGCAGTAGGCATGATCACTCGTTCATCTTAGTTGGTGATTTTGATCTACCGGCCCTGGTGATTGATCAAGATGGCAACAGTATTATTGGTAACTGTTTCCGTGAGGATAAGAACCTATGAGAATTCTTGGTATGTAATCAATTACTCATTCAGCATGTATCTGCTCCTACTAGATTTGGCACTGATAGCGTACGTTCTATACTTGATCTTGGATTTTCTCAAAGAGATGGTCAGATATGTGACCTATCCCATAATCTTCCAATAGGAGGAAGTGATCACTGTGTTTTAGTGTTTAAGCTGACTATAGCTTCAGATATTCTTGCAATCGATGCCGAACTTTCATTGACGAAGAGATCATGGCATCATGTTGATGTTGAGATGTTACAACAGTTTGTGTCCTCGTTGAACTTTGAGTGTGGTGATGTTGGAAGCCAGGAACGTTGGCATTTCATTCGAGATTTACTAATTCATATATCTTATTATTTTGTTCCGCGTAGATTAATACGTAAAACTGCTCATAAGAAGACTCCGTGGATTGACAGTAGTCTACGTGAAACTCTCAAAAGACTCAACACTTTGTTCAGAAAGTGTAGGCACAAAGTTAATTTGATTGCTCAATTCAAACTTGCTCGCAATGCATATAAACGCCTCAGAATTAAGAAACGTATGGAGTACGAGGACCAAATTGTGCAATCTTTAAATAGCTCGCCCAAACTCCTTTGGTCATATGTTCATCAAAGTACGCGTACTTATTGTGTAATCACTAGATTACCATCAAACGGTAAGTTGCTTGATTCCCCTTCGGGCGTTGCTAATGAGTTTGCTAATGCATTTGACCTAACATAATGCTAGTTCGTAAATAAAATATAGTGTTCAGCAGGTCAGTTTTTCTACATGCATTAGTGCTCCCATTGTATTCAATGTGGATGATGTGGCTAGGAGGTTATCACATTTGTAGTCTTCATCTTCTTCAGGTTCTGATGATATTCATCCGCATCTACTCAGAGTGTTGAGTCAACATTTGGCTCCTTCGGTAACACACCTGTTTTAGGCATCTTTGAATAGCATGAAGGTACCGTTTGAATGGAAGAATGCGATAGTGGTGCCGGTATTCAAAAAGGGTGAGTCGCGGATAGCAGACAACTATCGAGCTATAAGTCTTACAAGTCATTTGGGCAAGGTACTGGAAAGGATCATCCACGAACATATATTCAGACACTTGAGCATATCAGGTCAGCATAGCTTTATGCAACATGGCTTCAGAAAAGGACGTTCTTGCCTTACCAACCTTTTGTCTGCCCGTGAGGCCCGAATTGAATCCATGTCTCAAGGAAAGACAGTTGACGTTATTCTGTTCGATTTTAGTCGTGCGTTTGACAGTGTTCCCCATAGTCTCCTCATTCAAACAGTGGTCAGCTACGGCATTAATAGCTCAGTTATAGGATGGATTAGAGGTTTTTTTATCTAACAGATCTTTCAGAGTACGAGTTGGTAGTACCCTATCCTCACCACATTTAATTACGTCAGGAGTTCCTCAGGGTTCTGTAATAGGACCTTTATTGTTTAACATGTTCATGAACAGTTTACTCACACAGCCCCATTGTCAGTGTTAAGCCTTTGCTGACGACATCAAAATTAGGTGTGAGGTCATATCTGCAGATAACCATATCCGCTTACAGCGTGACATTGACCGGATTTATACAACGTGTCTTCCTTGTATAGTTTCGGGACATATAGTATCATTTCGACCAATTAAGTTCGTGATCTTGGCATACTTATGCAATCGTCACTTAAAACTAGAATGGATACCGAAAGACGTTGCTCTTCAGCAAGGAAGATGATTTATCTAATTAAAACTTGTTTCTTGTCAATATCTCCTCAGTGTTTTGCTCGGCTATATAATGCGCTTGTTCGTCCCCATATCGAATATGCTATCCAGGCATCATTCCCTTCTACAAAAGATGAAATGAGGGATTTGAAAAGAATTCTACGTCGTGGCAGCAAGCTCGTTCGAGGATGTAAAATGATGAGTTACAGCGATCGTTTAACTTCAATAGGCATGATATCGGTGCAAGCCAGACTACTCGTTCTGAATCTGTTTGCGATGTAGTCTATAGTAAAGGGGATAGATGGCTACCCAAGTGAATGTGTTGAATTGAATGTCCGACAAAGTCGCAGGGGTCATTCTCTCGCGTTACGTGCAAGACAAATTGGAAGGTCGACAATGGTATCACGATTGTCACGCAGAGTGAGAAAGTTGTGGAACGCATTGCCTCACGGCATCATGAATGCGTCATCATTAAGCCAATTCAAAGCCATGGTTAACACTTGGATAACACACTGATCAGGGCAACATTGGAAGTTCTTATTCTTGGATTGGTTAAAATTGATATGTTGGTTTTATGTGTTGTAATGTACGATGAGCGGGCAAAACGGCCTTCTCGGTCAAAGCCCTGTATATAATAATATATTATGAGCTGAGTCTCGAAATATATTATGTATAATAATATATTACGTCTCGTAATATATTATGTATAAGTTATGCTGAGTCTCGTAATACATTATGTATAATAAATAATATATTCTCATAATATATTATGGTCTGAGTCTCGTGTGGCTGAGTTATTTGACGAGGCTCTTTATTTACAGCAAATGTAACATCAAAAAAGCAAGTTACGACTGCTTAAGACTGGAAAAAGGCTTATACAAAACTGATTACTGCTGGTTAACTTGATGTAAGATCTTCCACACTGTCGAGAGAACTAATGGGCGATGTGCTCTCTCATAGCAATATTGTCAAGGGCAAATCATTAAAACAGTTTCTGCAAGATACATCCAAATGCAGCTAACAGTGAACAAGAGGCATTGCTTAGCATTTCTCTTCCAATGCATAGTCAGCACTTAGTATGATTTTCTGTAATTGACGAATATAGCATTGTTGAGGTATGTCGACGTACTTGAGGAAGCGCTGGTCCCTCTGAGATGAACGCAGCATCTTGGCGAAGACTAGTTACACGCTATATAATGGAATCTCGCAGCTTAGCTAGGGTTATTTCTGACTTCGCTATATGTGTGGCAAGCAGTAATTTGTCTAAGGGTTCACTCGATGCATTCACGGTCAGTAGACTTATCGCAATTCGAAAAAAGGATGGTGGAATACGACTCATAGTCGTCTGTGAAGTTTCCAGGCGTATAATTTGCAGCGTCTTAGTGAGAGTCTTATAAATTGATTTGATAGACTTGTTACATCCCAATAATCGGGAATAAAAATATACTGTACGGTCACTACGTGACGTATTTCAGAGCGATTCTTATCAATGTTTGCTAGCAGTAGATGCCTCCAACGCTTTTAATACCATCAACCGAGCGGTAACCCTCCACAATATAGAATATACTTGTCCGGCACTAACAGTCGCCCTGAGAAACGTCTAAAGATCTCCCGCAAAGCTCTATATAAGTGGTGACACAATTGTATCTATAGAAGGCTTTACTAGGAAGATACATTTCCTATGCCTGTCTATACAATGTCATATCTCCCACTCATCGACTCATACAACGGAGTGTCCCTCAGATTAAACAAATGTGGTTTGCTGATGACTCGAATTTTGTCGGCAGCTTTGAGCATGGACAGAAGGTATGGGAAATTCTGGTAATCAAGGGTCGTTAACGCGTCCAAAACCCAACTACTTTCTTAGCATATACGTGAATGTAATCATTGATACATCAAGTAACTCTTAATACTGTCGGGATAAAAAGCACTTGGAGTGCCCATCGGCACAGATACTTTACTCACCGAACACACTAACGAAAGATCCAAATCATAAGTATCGATCGTCGAACTTCAAAGGAGGTGGCCTCTATCGACCCACATGTTGCATTGACCGGTTTAGTTAACTCCCTACAATTCAAATAGACTCACTACCATCGGATGATCGATTGCATAACGGAGAACTTATCAGATTCACGCAGTCTTTTTCATTCACTTGTCCCAGCTATTACAAAATTTTATCTTGTATAACAAGTGGGTTACAATCGTTTCATCTCCGGTCAAACTCGGGGGTCATAATATCTATGATCCTTGCTTCAATAACCAGATGGAGTTCAAAGGGTTGCATGAAATGTGTGAGACATTCGAATCGGCCGATTGCATTGAGCAATTGTGCCACCGCTAAAATATGGTTGCAATCTCATTATCTTTAAATCGTAAAATATTATTCACTATGAGGCTAGGTAATTGAGGTTTCTTATCCAGCAACAGTGAATATTATATCACATGCTGCAACTAGCGGCGCGTCATCATGGCTAAGTTCACTGCCTCTTAAATCTGAGAATTTTCATCTCAGTCCATTTGAATTCGTTGATGTCTTTCGCTGTCGATATGACTGGTCGAGTGATGATCGATATTGTATATGCGGCGAGTCAATGACCATGGGTCACCCGCTTTCCTGCCCAAAAGCGAGTTTCTACACTGTTCGACAACACACCATCAGAAACATAATCGTACAGGAATTATCCCGAATTTGTCATAATGTCGAAATTAAGCCCCACCTTTCTTGCGTCCTTGAGTCAATATCTTTCCAGCCCTCTACCACAACCATAGATGAGCAAGCACGACCCGGTTTTGTTTGTACTGGGCTGCATATTGAAAGTTTTGTGACGTCACTAACATATTCCACACTAGCTCAATCGTACGCAAGTCGCAGTCCCAGCTCTGTCTTCGAGTATAACGAAACCTGCAAAGTAGCAAAGTATGGAGAGCGGATTGAGTAGTTCGAATATGCCAGATTTATGCCGCTTGTATTTTTAACGTCAGGCGGGATGGGGAAGATCGTAATATCACTTCTGCGCTCAATCATCTGCAAAAAATGCTTCATATTGTGGTGTACCAATAGCGGAGCCTAGTACTGATATTCCATATATACTGATCTCTATATCGGGCGAAGGGTGTTGGTCGATTTCGAGGCTTCGATGTGAAAGCAGTTTTGATTTGCTTGGATTCACTATATAGCCATACTTTGGACCTTCCCTCATTAAAACATCCCACACTTTCTTGATATTCGGTAGGTCTCCGACAAAATTAGCGTCATCGGCATACCACACCTGATGAACGTTAGGAACGCGTTGGTGAATTTTGTCTATTAGCGGTAGTGAAGCCAGAGAAAAACATGGCATTGCGAAGGGGTCGCCTTGAGTAAAACCCTCCTCAGATAGCAAAGTATCGGTTCCGACAGCCAACATTGAAGGATTTTGATATAAGTTATGCAATATACAGGATAATGACGGGCATATGAATTTGAGATTATGGAGAGCTGCTTGTCTGTTTATTTTGTTGAACGCATTAGTCGCATCGATTGAAAGGAGACACGAATCGGGGTTTTTTTTGTACAAAGATCGAAGCTTGTGGACGGCATGCTCAACACCACATCTTTGACCTGCAGCTGTTTGAACATTTCCTGCGACATCCTGTATGTCATCTCTTACATGGGTGAGGATGGCCTTAGAGATTATTATTAGAATAATATAACAATAATGAAGAGTGAACCCGCTTCATCATCGGGTGCCCCTACGTCTTTCGACAACGCGATCTTGTGGCTTTGACGTGTGCTTACAGAGAAGTCAATAGAGAGTGCATGCTCGAGGTTTGAACCCCGTACATAGAGTTTGCAAGCACACGCCTCCACCATTCGGCCACGCGGGGCCTTAGAGATTATTATTAGAATAATATAACAATAATAATAACAATAATAATAAAATATAATCTAATAGCAATGCAGCGATTTATTTCCCATTTCGCCTTTCGGCTGGGCAAAATTTAAAATACAATAAATTAAATCAATTACTTGAAATCAGAAATGCGGCGTCTGAACATTTAGCGTACGTTGTTATAGATGAATTCTGAAGTTTGAAATTGGGCCATGAGTGCAACGGTGTGCAAGAAAAATGTTAAGCATCAATCAAAGTTAAACGATTTCCTAGTCCTCCTTTGTCGACTTGTTCTAAAGACCACGAAGATAATACGGGGCATGCGAAAGCATGCAAAAGAGCTGAACACTCTTTTGAGCAAAATCGACAGTGACAGTGAGTCGAGCGAGTGTGAAAAGAGAGTTGAATTGAACAAAATTTGGCGTGGTAGCCGTCTAAAGATTAACGCCAAACCAGCGGACGCTTTTGGTATCATGGATTTCTCCAAGCTGATTGAGTATAAACAGGCGTCAAAAAGATATCTGGATCTAGGCTAAGTATTTTGTTATCGAATAGCAGTCGGACTGCCAAATACGCTGTGGTTTCACCAAGGCGAAATCGATTGCAAAGTTTGACCGAGAGTAGTATCGATCTACTAATCACCGCAACAGCTGTAGAAGAACACTTCGATGATACTCCTAATATCATTTTTAGGTAGCGCCAAAAACATTTATCAATGATCTGAAAATCTCCTAAGGTCAAATCCGACCAAAAGCATCGAATCCCGTAACTCGGAATAGGAAGCCACATCACATCAAAGTATTTGATCGCGCCTTCGAAGGACATAAGACCGAGCTTTGATATATAACAATAACAATAGTAATAACAATAGAAATAAAATGTACAATTCGTTATATAACGACTTAAATGCTTACTTTATTAAGCTGATTAATAGTAAAAGCTTAAATACATCAAAGATAAACATTTGGAAAACTTATATATTAGATAAAATTAGAGAGAAAATGAAAATAACAAACAATTATAAAAGGAAAGATCAAATTTATAACTTTCTATCGTTGGTCTTATTCCTGTTGGACTATGTCTCGAAGCCCGGATACACATAGAGGCTACTGCCGCTAGTGTATTACTGAGCTTTGCCCTCAATTTCAACATTATTTGAGCATATCCTTTAACTTAGCTCTCCGATTTTTTCCTTGCTATAATTTTTAAAATATTGTCCGCTTCGGGTCCTATACCTCCTGTGCACGAGAACGTTACAGATAAAAATACTCCTCGTTCAATATCAGTAATGCTTTGGTTATATTTCGCGTTTTTTCTTTGTTCATGATACATGTGACTCGCAGATGGTTCTCTAAGAAGATAAGACTGTGCAAGTTGATTAAAGACACGAATATCCATAAAGGATCGCACAAGATCTCCTATACTAAGACCCCTACAGCTTATATCCGCTCTCGCCTCCTCATATATTACAGTCCTTACCACCTTGAATTCATACAATGAAGGAACTTTCTTAAGGTTTGGTCAAATAATTACATCTCTACATGTCTTTGCTACTTCTGCTGCCAATATGTTTCTCATGATATCATGCCTAATAATTGTAGTGCCACCGACTCTACAAGATAAAACATGCGAAACTGAAAATTCTGAACCACATGCATATTTTTCCGAAACATTTTTTGGTTGAATCAATATCTTGAGCAAATTGCATCCTGGAATTCTTGTGAACTTAGCATGTGTCCGTGTTTTCTTCCTACGCGGACAGCTAGCCATGACGAGGATCACTTGTCCGCTGTATATTTCATCATCTAGATATCTTGCTGATCCATATTCTGGTTCAAGATTTTCCATCTCTGTGTTGTTATTGCGTGATTTTCTGACGCAATTTCTTTTGCAACCATGTCTTGTGCCATTTTCATTCTATTCGTAGAATTCAACGACAGTAATGGTATCGTCATACGTCTCGATCCACCGTTTTCCATTTTTATATCATCCATAATAGGTAAGATCCCAAGTCCGCCTAAACTCAGAGGCAACTGGCACATTATAGCAAACTTTTCCGTTATAGCATTCTGACCGCTTAGCTTTGGAATAAGCACTTCTGTTATGGCGTTTTGTAATGGTAACATTAGCTCTTCATTTTGTGCACAAGTTCTCATCATGTACCTCCATTTATGGTGTAATCCGTGACAAAAGGCAAAATATGCTACATGAGCATCAATATTGGCTATATATGACAAATTTTTAACCATTTCGACCCATTCACTAGTGTTTCGTTTAATAGCTGTCTCTACGAAATCCGATGTTCCACAAGGGCTTCCAAGAACCACTATTGGAATAGTTGGCGCCCATTGACCAAAAGTTTCTTCACGTTTTCGGCATTCTCAGGATGTGTGAGTATTTTACATTTCTGAATATTTACATGAAAGCCGTAATATTTCCCGATTGTTAATAGTCTTTTCCATATTTTTAATAGCCCAGATGCGTCTTCAATACAGCATGCATCATCTGCATACCACCAGTGGACAATACTGTCATCACAATCTTGAAGATCGTGATAAGTGGAATCGACGCCGCTGCAAATGCTGCCATCGACAATGGATCTCCTTGTGTAAATCCTTCTCGAGAACTCATTAATTCGTTTTCGATAGACAGAATCGGGCATTTTTTATAACAATTTTTCAAGCCTTTAGATAATGCAGGACAAAAATCCTATATTTTTCAATGCTAATTCTCTGTTAATAACATTGAACGCGTTGCATGCATCAATCTGGAGAACACACTTTTCAGTCGATTGAATGAATTGTTCTTTTATCGAGTGGACCCCTGCTTTGGTGCAACATCGCTTACCTGCACATAATTGAACACATCCAGCTACGCTTACCATATCATTTTTTATATTAGTGAGTATAGTTTTAGCAATAATTCTTCGACTGATTTCTCCAATACCAATGAGTCTAACACCTGGTTGTTTGTCAAGAGATATTAGCATGTATGCCATTAAAGCATCACTGTTGCTTGGACTTATATGTCCGGATGCTATTTGAATTGACACATCGGCAAGCGCTGATGCTAACCTCAAAGATTCATGCCCATAATTGTGAAGCATTTCATCCCAATCTTTTGCATTCAATCATGATGGACCTGCTGCGCAATGAGTTCTTCGACATGCCGACAAGATAAGTTCCTTATCAATAGCTTCGAAAATGTTGTCGTGGTGATCACACGCCCCTTGAATGGGGGTTTGCAGCATGAAATCCTCATTCATGCGAGTACCGTCTGGATGTAGAGTTTCAAGTTATGTCCTAACCGTTATTCTTGCTAAAATTTCACTATCCAACCTGTGTATACCATGACGATGACCATTTGATGCAAGGAGACCTATTGCACTACTTGTTTTACCATTATTTATTAGATTTATAAACTGTCTGTGCCATCCATGTGGTGACTTTATTTTGTGGTGATCACTGTTGGAAGTTTTTAAGGCTATAAACCAGCGTTACTTATTAAAAAATCTCATTAAAAATATTATTTCGAGAGGAAATAATAGAATCTTAGCTGGTTCAAGCTCTGCGCTATTCCCATTTCGTTTAAATATTCAATTTTTATTACACTTAAATAGATTTTAAAGTAGTGTGTTAAAGATATACATTTAATCTGTTATTATCTTTCAAAATTGCATTAACGATCAAACTTACATTTCTTCGATTTGATTAGAAATTCCGCTTATATTTGGGCATTGAAGATGAATTTTAATTTTACATCAAATTACAATATTATTTTTAGAATTTAAGATCGTTTAGTTAATGAAATTAAAAAATGATTTATAAAATTGATTATAAACAGCTTTATTATTTTTCATCAAACTGATATTTTATTTTCTGAACTCTCTAATCGTTCAGGTAATAAAATAATAAGGCGAAAACATCAATTAGAAAACAATTAGTAAGCAAGGCGAATTAATTTGGAACTTTAGCTAAAATCTGTCACAAGTATGTTACAAACATTAAGCAAGGCGAATTAATTTGCAACTAAACAATTCGGAACTTTAGCTAAAGACTGCCACAAACAAATAAGAATGTACCTATGTATTTTAAAAAATAGTAAATTATTATTTTTATTTAAAAATATAAATAAAGATAAATAGTAAAGATGTATATATTCGGAAAAAGATATACATATATATGTTATAATAATTATAACGCCTATCTAACAAAAATTAAACCATCAAGTAAATATAAATATATGGATAAAAGTGAATTAATAGAATCCTTAAATATTTTAATAAATCATAATTATTTAAAGGTAGGGACATCTATATTTTGACAAATAAAACGTGTTCCAATGGGTGGTAATAGTAGCCCAATTATAGCTGCCTTTTTTAAGCTTTATAATATATGAATATGTTCATAACTGTGAAAAAATATATCTAAATTATATAAATGTATGATATAAATGTTTAGATATATTTATTATATATGTGTATTTAACTCTTACAATTTTTATTCAATAAGCGAACAAATTTATCCAGGTAGCCTCATTCTTAACAAAACCAATTTTAATGATAAAGATTATTTAAATAATCAAAATTATTTAAAATTATTCATCTATATTTTGACAAGTAAAAGGTGTTCCAGTGGGAGGTAATAGTAGCCCAATTATAGCTGACTTGTTTTTAAGCTTTATAAAATATGAATTTGTTCACAACAGTGTAAAAACTAAATCTAAATTATATTAAGATATGAAATATATGTTTCGATGTATTAATATTTCACGTGTATTTAATTCTAACAATTTTTATTCAATCGGCGAACAAATTTATCCGAATAGCCTTATTCTTAATAAAACCTAATTTGTAATTAAGTAATTACAAATTATTTTATTTGTAATTAATGATTTATAGTCTCTAAAATAGATCTTAAATGCGTTTTAAAAAATAAAAAATCATTTTTCTGCAAATACTCATTTGATAAATTAAAATATTTATTATTGATAAATTATTAATTACAAATATCCCTACAAATATTTATTTGAGAAGGAATTAATACGTGTGCAGATGTTTCTCGAATGTAGATTGCTGAGAAATGCAAAATTGCAATTCCTTCGTTTAAAAAAATAAATAGTTACACTTGAAGAAATTTTTCATCAATTACAAATCTGATAATAATCATTCGACGAGGCTATCAAATTTTATCTTCAATACCTTTTACTGCTCTATAATTACTCCACAATATCGATTAATACAAGTATGATATCGCCAATCGGAAGACAGAAATTTAATCGATTAATATTTAATGTTTAATCGATTTGAATAAAAATTTGGATTGAGGTATTTTCGAAATTTCTGTATCCAAAACTGATGAAACATTGTGGGGCATTAATCAAAATATCGAGTTATTTTTTTATTTAAATTAAAATTTTTACTAAAAAATTAAATTTAACTTAAAATTGAGACAATTTCTCAAAGCGATCTAATATTTGTGTCAGCGATAATATTAGACTTCACAATGCTATTTCCAAAATGTTATAAGTTCTATTCTCGATTAATCCTACATTTAACACACAACAAGTGACTTGCGATATTGACGGTTGCAACGTATGAACAAATATTACTGTTCCTGCAAGCAGATTTATCTATAAATCAAGAAATATATAACAATATATAACAAGAAATATATTTATGGATTCTTGTAGTGAATTAATGATTCAACTACTTATTTTCATGTAACAAATGATGTTCCTTTTTAGATTCAGCCAAATAAAGCTATCTGCTTAGTTTTTTCGTTTCAATTTATTTAGCTTAAATTTATCGATGGATTCTAACCAGAGCGGTAATCAAGCCAGCGATTGTTTAACCCGCTATCTACAGCCAGCAAAGCTTGTTGCAAAATCCAATCGATCCTGATTTTATCGATATTTAACGTCAATGGCTAGACACCGAGGAGTTTCGTCAGCATATACACGCTTCCGAATCACGAAAGATTTCAATCCTTCGTTACTTTGTTTCACTAGCAATATGCAAAGCAATAAAGAATGCAGATTGCTACGACACTGCGATAAAGATTCCCAAAGATATGTTCGACAAGTACTGTCTAGAATGCTTGCTTGAAAACAATTCACTATATCTGCCACAAGCTTGTAATCAAGCCAAAGAAGTTGAACAATTTTGGACTGCTGAAATGTGTCAGGATCATCTGCAAGGTCAATCAATTGCTATCCGATCGTTCGAGTGATACTGAAGGTACCGAACAAACACGAGTCAGTTTTGAGAATCAAAATCCAGATGATGTCGCTACTACCAGAAAGCCAATCAAGAAACGGACATTCTATTTCTGTGGACGAACGACAAAACATGAACGAACACAGTGCCCAGCAAGAACTGTTACTTGCATAAAATGCGGTAAACTGTGGCATTTTGCACGTGTATGTCGGAACAGCACTTCGAAAAGTGTATCCACCATTTCGTCTATTGCTCTATCTTCCTCATTCATATGCGATCCCAGAACCAATCACAAAGGGACGGGTATTTGCAATGATTGATACCGATATCATACCTAAAGTATGATGCCAGCAAAAGGATGACAGTGAGTTTTAACGCGAGGAACGGTTTGCACTGATATGTCAACTATTAGTCGATGATACAACAATCTTGAATTCGGTGTTCTTGACAATTTATGCACAGAATGCATACTTGGACAAAATTTTACGCAACCACATCGGTCAGTAACAATATCATTCAACGGAGAAGCATCGATTGTCTCACTGAACTAAATTACAGATATGCGAGTACCTCCATCTCGTCTAGTTTTAGACAATGCAAGATATTGGAAGCCCATTGTAACCAATAACGATGAGAATAACTTAACCGAAGAAATTACGAACGAAGACGAAGAAAACAAATTTTGCGGTGAAGTCAACGACCACAGTTTGAAGGAAAACTCTTTGCCAGAAAAATATGACATTATTTCCGTAAAGAGGACGTCAATAGTTTGATTTCTGAAGATATCATGTATAATCGAAATTCATTTAACAACCTTTTATTGTTATAAGTGACAAAACACGTTCGTTCTATATTTATCTGGTGTCTGATAGCGATAGTGGCGAAATGGCTCAGTCAGAGACATCGCAAGTGAAAACTGTTGCTGTATATGCATGTGCTGAGCTTTGTGCGTCATTTGCACGTTTCAATTGCGATTATTTACAATAGACATTTATTGAAATAACTATCCGTCCTTCGATACCAGTATTAAATGGTTATGTTCGAAGTATAGCGTTGAATTGCAGAGCAATTGAATGTTCAATTTTGCATAATTCCAGCACCAATTATGTGGCATATTCTCTATCTGCCCATCTAGCTTCCAGCTTTTTGAATGTCGTTCTTACATTGCCCATGAGGCGCATGTATCGTTTTAATCTATCATCTTCCAAGATGATAGATTAAATCTATCATCTTCAAAGATGATAGATTAAATCTATCATCTTCACATTGTACCAAGTTGCACTCGTCTATACACTTCTTAATCGCAAGATAACACGTTGGTGTTTGCTTGCGACCTTATCCCGTCAATTATCAGGTGACTATATTGGATGATTACCGCAACAACATATTACACTTTTTCCCTCCCATCCCTATTTTTTGCGGGGTCCCACAAGGTTCAGTCCTAGGTCCCCTGCTTTTCTCTCTTCTGCTTGGCGATCTATCTCCGTTTATCAAACCTTACTCCTTTAAGGTCATGCAATATACCGATGACATTCTAATCTATGCTCATGCACCCGCACATCGCATACACGATATCGGCATTTCTGCCTCCAACTGTCTTTCTTCTATCTACAAACGTCTCTCCAATCTCCATCTCGTTCTAAACCCCGAAAAGTCCAAAATAATGTGGATCCTCCCCCGTAAACCAAACATATCTCCTCCCACTGTATCTTTTGCCTCATCGATCATCCCCATAGTCCACAATCTCACTTTCTTAGGCTTCCATTTCGATGATCACCTTTCCCTTAAACCCTTCGTCCGTGACAAGGTCCGCTCATCTAACTTAATTCTCCGTGACATCCGCCGTATCCGCCCCCTTATCGACTTCCGTTCTTGTATGTCTCTTCTTTCATCGCTTCTTTTCCCTAAAATCGATTACTGCCTTAGCCTTTTCGCCAATTCTCCAAAATCCATCATCCTACCCCTACAACGAATAATCAACACCGCCGTTCGAGTGCTCTTTCGTCTCCGTCGCTTCGACCACACATCCACATATTTTGCCCAACTCTCCTGGCCCACCATCCACATCCGCATCAAACTCCGCCTTCTTCTCGTTACCTTTCGTCTCATCGATGTCGGCTCCCCATCGTTCATCAACCTTCCTTTCTTAGACGATACTCGCCCCACCTCGCTATCGCTTCGTTCCTGTCATACCCTCTTACTCCACGTTCCTAATTACTCCAACAACTACGGTCTCCGATCCTTCCTCGTCGCCGCCTCACTCGCCTGGAATCAACTCCCCTCGACGTCACCGCGCCCCCTCCTTTATCACATTCAAACACCTCCTCCGTTCACACCTTCTCGACACCTGATTCACAGTCTTGTTTTTTTGTGGTCATGTAAGCGTGCGCTGGCACGCATTTGCCACGTTAAAATAAATCCTTTTTTTCTTTCACACTTTATGTTATGATGTTTTCTGACTGCATGTATATTTATTTGCTTGTTTATTAAGAAAATCTTTATCATTCAGGAACGCAAAAAATTGCTTTATCAAATTTCTGCAATTTCACTGCATCGACTTTATGATGTATCAGAATAAGGATTAGTGGTCATCAAGAGGAACTACTATGCTATCAGGTGTTGACCCTTAATTCCTCCATCCAACATAGCAGCTGGGCCAAATATGTGCTAAGGACGTATTTAATCTGATTAAATTTGATTATCAAGTATTCTAATACAAAGTATACTATTTATTATCCATCCATAAAAATTTTCTATATTTTATTCTTTATATTATTGTGTTGATTTATATATTTTACTATTTTCTGCTTGATGTTATTTTTATAGTAACCTAGTTTAAAATATGTATCTATTAAATTATTTAAATGATTTTGAAGAAAGCCAATATCATTACATATTGTTGCAATTCTTAAAATTTCATTATTTAATGTATTATATTTTATATTATATGGTATGCATGAATGCTCATGCAAAAATATGTTTCTTGTAAATTTAAATATGTCATCTTTACGATATAAATTAATAGTAGTTTTAGTTAATGTTAATTTAATGTTCATATCTAGATATATACTTATATATAATTATGCACATATAATTATGTCTCTTCGCCTTATTTACAAATAAATATTATAAATATAATAAATATTAAAATATTACAAAATAATAAATAATTAATATTTAAATATTATTTAAATATTACAAAATATGCTTCTTGTAAATTTAAATGTCATCTTTACGATATAAATTAAAAGTAGTTTTAATTGATGTTAATTTAATGTTCATATCTAGATATACGCGGTCGTTATCATTGATATTGGTTTAATTAAGAATAAGGTTATCTGGAAATATTAAAATTGATATTGAATATTGAAAATATTTTCATTAATATTGAAATTATAATAAAATATTAAAATTTCATTACATAATGTGTTATATTTTATATTATATGGAATGCATGGATGCTAGCTCTTAATTGCGATTGGAATGAACCTGTACTCGTAATCATCGAGGCCTTCATATTTCGCAATATTTTTCTCTTTGGAAGCCATCACAACTAACCGGCGGCAGTGACAGCGTGTGCTTGATGACTCGTCGCAATTGTGTTATGGCAAATAAAGTCCAACACAAGCACAAGATCGGCCTGCCAGGGAATCAGAGTGACACCATCGGCACGTTTACCTACGATTCTCAACAGTCTCGCGGGATCTAGTCTTGAAGGATATCGTGTAGCTGTTAGGGCTACCCGAATCAGGTTGTTGATTGTAGAGTATCAAAGGTGCTGGGACTTGGAGCGTTGGCGATCTAGCGCGTGCGCGTTTCCACTCGCCACGGTTTGTCCGCAAATATATGTAAAATCTTGGTGACTGTGTACATACAGTTTTAAGAAAACCGCCAGCGTCAATGTATGTCGTCAAGTCAAGTCCCCGTCGATAAGATTGGGATTGCCTCCATAAATGCTCCAGAATGACTCGACGCTATTTCAATCGTGAGTGCTCGAGACTGTGGGGACTGTGCCCACAGTCTCAAGCATAATAATCTAAATAATTTAATCATTTGATATATTTAAATGATTTTGAAGAAAATCAATATAATTACAGATTACGACAACTCTTGATATTTTATTATTTAATGTATTATATTTAATAATTGTGGTATCACATTTAATTACTTTATCATTTATATTTAACTTTACCTACTATTTGTAGATTCGTGAATAAAAGCCATTTATTCTCTCTGGTTATTACAATTACTTTATTTATTATATACAATTGATTGCAGTATTAGCTGTCGAATACTAAATTTAACCACGCAATTATCACTGTTTCCAATTGGACATTCATCCACTGTAAGGTTTATATCATCCTTATGAGAGCATCTATTCACATATAAATAGATGCTGTACGTTGCAATTACTGGTCGGGCAGAGTGTACCGGTTTTTGGATTTTAGATAATATCACATGTATTCCGGCTTCCAGTTTTTCGAAATATACCAATTTAGTAATGAATTACTTAGTGTTCCTTATCCACACATTCTCTTAAAGAAACTATTATATCGAGCTTGCCTCTTTGAGACAACTAGAGACAAAATATATATTGATGATAGATAGAACATCAAAATAGTTAAAATACTATTTGTAGATTCGTGAATAAAAGCCATTTATTCTCTCTGGTTATCACAATATATGATATATGATATATAATATATGATATGCATGACTGCTCATTAAAAAGCGATTGAACATTTCTTGAACTCATTCAAGAAAGAGTAAGAATAAAAAAGAGGATTAAAATAATTTATTTCTAAGCAAAACAGAAAGGCAAACACATAAGAAACAAAATAATTAACAAAACATGAAACAGTTTACATTTGTAGTTTATTTTTATATTTTAGCTAAATTTCAGATTGTGTTGTGGAATCAACATAATTATCGCTTCGACGTTTAATTATTTCAGAGCTAGTTGAATTATTTGCTTGCTGTATAACAGAGCATTTCGGCAATGGACAAGAAAATCTGCCCTTGTATTTCGTCAAGTAATATTTAAGTATAATTTGCTTGAAAAAACATCCATTGCAAATCCATTTTCCACAACATCTTGTAAGTGCATACTTGGATTTTATCTGGCTACAAATCGGGCAGCATTCAGGAGGATTTTTCTCTCTGATTTTCGTCGTCAACAGTTCATCATAAGATTTTGGGTGTTCGTGTTGTTTTCGCTCAACACTCATTGCAAAAAATTGTATAAATCGACCGTTCGGTTATATTTTAAAAAATAGTTACTTTCGGTATAGATTGAAAGGCCCTTCGCGTCGTTTTTAACTGTTTTGTAGCTTATAATATGAACCTGTCAGAGTAGGAAAATAATTGTGATTTCCTTCGCACCATCACATCTATCCTCTATAAATCCACCTTTGCTTAATCGTCGAGTTTAGGAAATGTTATTTTCATTACGTAATCGCTTTCTGGTGTGAATAGGTTAGATATACTATAGTGACGATTGATATATAGTGACGAATATAATCTATTTGTACAATTTTGTATTGTTTGATGAGAACATATTAACGGAGATAATGAATGTGACCCAATTCTATCATTTTTTATTTAAGAATAATTTAGTGTTTGAACTTCATTTTTAGAGTGAGCACTTTATTCTTTCATCTAATTCATTATTTTGTTGTTAAAGTGCAGTTTTGAATTTGCAAATGTAAAGTAAAAAACACCGAAGAAAGAACGACGAGTCTATCCATAAAAATTGGCCTCTGCTATTTCGGGTTGCGGAATATCGGACCGAAACATGATATCAAATCAGCTAACTGAGTCTATGTATTTAATATAATTAGAATTTAATTTAATGTAAATTAAATCAAATTTAATTATTTAAATTTAATATAATGTAAATTATATATAATTTAATATTATATTTAATTTACATAATATTAAATTTACATTATATTTACATTATATTAAATTTAATATAATGTAAATTATCAAATAAACAAAGCATAATAACATAATAATGCTAAATCAAAATACAATAATTAAATAATATAATAAATAATAGTTATAAGATTTTTTATAATTTAAATCAAGTTAAAATAAAAAATTATAATTTAAAATAAAAGTCATATTTATAAATTGACTAATAAATAACAGGCGTTGTATTAGAATAAGGATTATAGGTCATCAGGAGGAACCGCTAAGACAATATCGTTACAAATTGTTGCAATTCTTAAAATTTCATTATTTAATGTATTATATTTTATATTATATGGTATGCATGAATGCTCATGCAAAAATATGTTTCTTGTAAATTTAAATATGTCATCTTTACGATAAAAATTAATAGTAATTTAATTGATGCTAATTTAATGTTCATATCTAGATATATACCTTGTTTATTATTAATATTGGTTTTAATAAAAATGAGGCTACATGGATAAATTTGTTCGTTTATTGAATTAAAATTGTTAGAGTTAAATACACATATATCATCAATGTATCGAAACATATATTTCATATCTTTATATAAAGCTTAAAAGTAAGTCAGCTATAATTGGGCTACTATTACCACCCATTGGAACACCTTTTACTTGTCTAAATATAGATGTCCCTACTTTTAAATAATTTTGATTTATCAAAATATTTAAGGATTCTATTAATTCAATTTTATCCATATATTTATATTTATTTGATGGTTTAATTTTTGTTAGATAGGCGTTATAATTATTATAACATATATATGTATATCTTTTTCCGAATATAAGATTAATTAATTTTGCTAACGCTTCTTTAATATCTACTAAACCTAGATTTGTATAAAGCGTACTAAAATCGTATGTATTTATATTCTGAAAATTTATTCCTTTTGTCTGTTCTAAAAATTCTTTTGTAGAATTAATAATGAAATAGTGTTTTATACCAGTATTAATTTCGATTACTTTGCAATATTTTTTAAAGTGTGCTTTAATTACTTCAAGTATTTTATTCATATAAACAGTAATTGGTTTTAATGTACATTTAAAAGCACTACATATGCTTGGCTTTATTGAATATAAATGTAATTTTTGATTCAAACATATTATAGTTATAGTTTTATTATGAACCTTGGTTTATTGGATTTTTATGTAATTTTAGATTCCCATATAATATAGGTATATTTTTATTATCTGATTCAATTTTAATACCCTCGTTATCCAATATAGAACAATGACTTGTAATCATTGTTTCTAAACTTAAATCACTACATTCATATGTTTGATTTACATTTAAATCATTAGAATTAACCTCTTTCATTAGTATATCATAATTAAACTTTTTGCATATGAAGACAAAGTTATTACTAGCTTTATAATTTAAAATTGTCTTGATTAGAAATTGTCTTGATTACAATAAATAACATACAATTTGAACTTGGGGACCAAAAAGTGCAATCATGAAATTACCATGACAGAACAGTCTGCGAATAAGCGATGCTGCCCTTGTAATGGTCAAACAGCTGTTTGTAAGGGTTGTGTGTGCGTTCGAAATGGTAAGCAATTCATTAATTGTTGTGCACACCGATGCTCAAATCGAGAACGATTGATTCCATCCAATCAATATAACGACAAACATACAGCCAAATTCTCAACACAATATTCGACCAACGATGAACTGGGAATGACAGTAAACGCTGTGGAGACTATCTCAATTGAAATGAAGTGTACTACGGATAATTGCAAAGTGTATTCAACGGTAATCCTTGCGAGAAAGCTTTCTAGAGATTTACTGGCCCAAGATTACCTCTGTGGATTTTGTGCAGCTAAAGCAATCAACGAAACCCGAATTGAAATGACTAAACTTAAAAGCCCGTTAATATCAAATGATTCAAATAGTTGCTGGACAGACAAAGAGCGTGTACATAGAATAGTAAATGAGTCTATCAACTCCTCCCTCAACCGTTACATCAATAAGCAGGTATCTCATGCTGTTTGTTATTTTAACGCACACTAGAGGTAGATAAGTCTTATTCTAAATTAGTAAACTCTCTTGATAGGGAAAGCGCTAGGGCCTCAAATCTGATAGTTCGTAATTTACCCGTTTTTGAAAGTGAGCAACAAGTTATATTAAATCTCTTAGAGTAAATTGGTTGTCCTTTAGTCGGACAAAAACTAGACTTTAATCGACTCCCTGCACTTCATACTAACCCTCCTCCGTTGGTTAAGGTATAAACTAACGTCAGCCATGTGGAATCATCTTTAAAATCTTCGTTTAAGCTTAAGAATTCATATCTCTGTCATAAGGTGTACTTGTGCCCTGATTTGTCGAAACTTGAACAAGAGGAACTTAAGAGATTACGGAAAGAATTATCCGAATGAAACAAGTCAGACCCAAGTAAGCGATAATTTATTAGAGGACATAAGATAGTGGTTTCATTAAGTACGGAAGCCCACGCAGTAAATGAGAGCTTACCAGTACTCGGCGAAGTTTCGTCTACAGGCAACAACAATCTTTCTAACCCAGCCAATATATGACCAACGATTGAAAATGATTTAAATGTAAATCCTCCAGCAAAACTTAAAGTAAATCATCCGGGGTATCCTCTAATTGATCTACTCCGCTGCTCCCCAAATTTTCCTGGAAATTAGCCGTTTTAAATATCCGCTCTCTAAGTAACAAGGTTGATTCAGTATATGATCTTTTCCTTCATAAATCTTTGGATGTTTTGTGTTAAACCGAATCCTGGCACGTTGATCAGAATGATTATTCTCTTAAACGCCTCCGCTCTTTAAATCTCTCTGTGGTTGATAAGGCTCGTCAACGACCTATTAGTTCAAATCGATCAATTAACCACGGTGGTTTTGTAGCTTTCTCTCACAATTAGTCTCCGTTGCAATCATTACCGTTGCCATTTGTTCCTCTCACTTTCGAACTACTTGGGTTTCGTGTAAAAGCTGGCTCGTTGTTTCTCAATATCTACTTATTCTATCGGCCTGGATCATGTCATCCGGCTGACTCTTTTTTCTGTGAACTGTCAAACTTACTTTCTTTCATCTTCCTCTCTGGTTTACCTTGCGTTGTACTAGATGATATAAATGTTCGCTTAGACCGTCCTCGTGATTCCAATACCCTAAAGACGATTTCTACATTTAACGATCATGATTTTCAAATCATGTCTCCTCATTATTCTTCTGCTACCCATATTCTTGGCGGTACCCTCGATATTGTTGCCCTACCTTCGCGTCTTGCTTAGTCTTCTTCATTGTGCATATCTGATCCCGCTCTATCCGACCACTTCCTCCTTACATGTTCTCTCCCTTTGTTAAAAATCAATGTTCCTGCGAAAATTATCTCGTGTCGTTCTTGGAAATTCCTCGACTTTTCCCTTCTTCGCTCTCATATTAACCGCTCTCCATTAACGTATTCTTCTTCTATCTACCAATCCCCTAATTACTTATGTACCATCATTGACAATGTATTTTGCTCTATCATCGATGAAATTCTTCCTCTCAAAACTTTTGTCCAATCACGTCAAAATGCTACATGGTTCGACTCTGAGTGTATGTCTTCCTGCGTCGTTCTTTCAGAACTTATCATTGTTATCTCAGACTATCTTCAGAACTTGACTCATCCTTTTATCGTAACCAATTCTTTGCTCTTCGTCGTTCTCATAGGCAACTTCTGCGTTCTAAGGCACATAGTTTTTGGCAAAACAAACAGGCTTCCGCTAATGACTTTCGAACTAAACGGAAAACTCTTAATTCTCTACTTTCTCGTTCCTCTGTCACCTCCACTCTTGATCCTTCTCAATTCTCCGATTACCTAATTTCAAAAACTGTTTCTCTAATCGATTCGATCATCGTCCTTCTACAAACTTATTGTATCTCTTCTGTTCGTATCCCTAAGCCCTTTTATCTACTTGCGGTATCTGAAGATGAGGTATCTTGCTTTCTTATTTCGTTAACTTGTAAGTCCTCCCCTACCGATCCCATCCCTACTCGAATTCTCAAATTGTTGTCAACATACTTCACACCTTTCCTTATTAGCCTCTTTAACTCGTCAATCGAGAATGGAATATTTCCTGTTCTTTGGAAAACGTCCATTGTTCGTCCCCTACTTAAAAAGCCCTCTCTTGACCCCTCTCTTCCTTCATCTTATCGCCCAATATCAATTCTACCAACCTTATCTAAAATTCTTGAACACCTTGTCTTAGATCAGATAAACAAGTATCTCTCTTCATCGCAGCTCTACCCTTCTTTTCAATCTGCTTTCCGCTCCAATCATTCAACCGAACTAGCATGTCATAAAGTATTTTCTGATCTGCTCTCCACTCGTGACAAAGGATTTTGTAGTGTGGTAATTTAATGTTAATTTAATGTTCATATCTAGATATACACCTTCTTGAGGTGTATATCTAGATATGAACATTTATATCTTCTAAAGCCTTCCATCTTGATTCAATGTGTCATTAAACTTATCTTCTGGAATGTTTGTTAAACTTATCTTTTACATCGAAGCTATATAATGTTTAGTCCATAATAAAGCTTGAAATCTTACTAATTAATTCGTTACTCTCTTCAATCGTAAAGGAGTTCGTATATACATCACCCTCTACTAAAATTAGCTTTTTTGCCTTTTTGTAATTAGCGGATTGTATATTATATATAATTAATTATAAATTGTATAATTTATCATTAATTAATTAATTATTAATTGATTAATTTTGCCTTTTTGTAAAGAGCGAGATTGTATGAGGCAATAAGGCAGCGAATGGATAATTAGCGTTGAGAATTTTCAGCAAACTATACATTATGCTAGCCAACCAACTTGTTAGATGCTGGAATTATAGAATTCCACAGTTTATTTCTTTCATTTCTAGAATTCTACATTTTATCTTTCTCGGTAGTCAAATGAAGAAGCAAATTGTGTTTTATTAATCCTTCGTCTATATGTTAAAATTGTAATACGTTGTTTAATATATTATAACATCATAATCATAATTTTTTTTATAATTTTATAATTAAATCAGCTAACTGAGTCTACGTATTTAATATAATTATAAAATAAACAAAACATAATAATGCTAAATCAAAATTTAATAATTAAATAATAAAATTAATAATTGTTTTTAGATTTTCTATAATTTAAATCAAGTTAAAAAATAAAAATAAAAATAAAAAATAAAAAATAAAAAATAAAATTTAAAATAAACGTCATTTTTATAAATTGACTAATAAATAACAGACGTTGTATCAGAATAAGAATTAGAGGTCATCAGGAGGAACTGCTATGCTATCAGGTTTCGGCCCCTAACTCCTCTACCCAACATAGCAGCGGGGCCAAATACATGCTAATGATGTATTTACTCTGAAATAACTATCTAGTATCTTATTCTAATGCAAAGTATATTATTTATTATCCATCCATAAAAATTTGCCACTTAAGAGTTTAAATTTATTCTTTATATTATTGTGTTGATTTATATATTTTACTATTTTCTACTTGATGTAGTAACCTAGTTTAAAATATGTATCTATTAAATTATTTAAATGATTTTGAATAAAGCCAATATCGTTACATATTGTTGCAATTCTTAAAATTTCATTATTTAATGTATTATATTTTATATTATATGGTATGCATGAATGCTCATGCAAAAATATGTTTCTTGTAAATTTAAATATGTCATCTTTACGATATAAATTAATAGTAGTTTTAGTTAATGTTAATTTAATGTTCATATCTAGATATACACCTTCTTTATCATTAATATTGGTTTTGTTAAGAATAAGGCTTTCTGGATAAATGTGCTCACTAATTGAATAAAAATTATTAGAATTAAATACACATATATCATCAATGTATCGAAACATATATTTCATATATTTATATTGTTTAGATTTAGTTTTTACACAGTTATGAACAAATTCATATTCTATAAAGCTTAAAAACAAGTCAGCTATAATTGGGCTACTATTACCACCCATTGGAACACCTTTTACTTGTCTAAATATAGATGTCCCTACTTTTAAATAATTTTGATTTATCAAAATATTTAAGGATTCTATTAATTCAATTTTATCCATATATTTATATTTATTTGATGGTTTAATTTTTGTTAGATAGGCGTTATAATTATTATAACATATATATGTATATCTTTTTCCGAATATAAGATTAATTAATTTTACTAACGCTTCTTTAATATCTGCTAAATCTAGATTTGTATAAAGCGTACTAAAATCGTATGTATTTATATTTTGAAAATTTATTCCTTTTGTCTGTTCTAAAAATTCTTTTGTAGAATTAATACTGAAATAGTGTTTTATACCAGTATTAATTTCGATTACCTTGCAATATTTTTTAAAATGTGCTTTAATTACTTTAAGTATTTTATTCATATAGACAGAAAGTGGTTTTAATGTACATTTAAACGCACTACATATGAACCTAGGTTTTATTGGATTTTTATGTAATTTTGGATTCCAATATAATATAGGTATAGTTTTATTATCTAATTCAACCTTTATACCCTTTTTATCCATTATAGAACAGTGACTTGTACTAATTGTTTCTAAACTCAACTCACTACGTTCATATGTTGGATTTACATTTAAATCATTAGAATTAACCTCCTTCACTAGTATATCATAATAAAGCCTTTTGCATATGAAGACAGAGTTATTACTAGCTTTATCAATAGTTGTTATTATATAGTTATCCTTTAATTTAGTAAGTTCTTTATACATATCTTTATTAATTTTATCTTTCCTTTTATAATTGTTTGTTATTTTCATTTTATTTTTAATTTTATCAAATATATAATCTTTCCAAATGTTTATCTTAGATATATTCGAGCTTTCACTATTAATCAGCTTACTAAAGTAATCATTTAAGTTATTATATAACGAATTGTAAATTTTATTTTTGTCGTTGTTATTATTTAATCTATATTTATACCCTTTTGATAGCAGCTTTCTTAATTCACAATTTTCAATTAATTCTAGATTATGGGTACATATATGTTCATTTATTTTATCAAAACTAAGACTTTTACAATTGCATTCTGTTTCCATTATGTTTCTAATATTATCGTTACATATTGATTTTAATTCTTTATTATAATTACAAATTTTTCGTCCTAACGGTGGTAGGAGTTTATACCTTATTTTAGGAATATATTTATTAAATCTGACGCACAGTATATTAAAATGGCACAGTATCCTATATTATGGTTTAAGAAAAAAAGGTTTTTTTAAGTGGCAAATGTGACTATCAGTCACTACAATGACAAATTTTTTTATAAATTAGGATTCCGTAGAAATGTAAAAAAAACATTTTTTAAATTGTACATATATAGATGATGCAGTGATATTCGAGGGAAGATTGTTTCACAGTTTAGGCCCTGCAATCGAGTATGATCGATGCGCGGTGAGCTAATAATGACGTGGAACATATAGTTTTGATCTTGTAGAATGACTGCGAAGCGAAATAGAAGTTGTGGATTTACTGGATAATGTAGGTAATATAAGCTGTGAAGGGGTGTTGGCATTTATGATATTCCACATAAAGCATGCTAGTTTAAACCTTATGCTGTTCGTGATGTCTAGCCAAGAACGCGAATTAGAATAACGCGATATGTGATCGAATTTCCTTAAGCGAAAAATAACTCTAACGGCCGAAGTTAGAATACTTTGCAAAGATTTGAGCGATGATTTCGGATAATTAATAAGAAGACTGACAGAATAATCAAGTTTGGAGATCAGTAGAGAATTCACTAATTTCAGTGTAGTGAGAGTATCGAGATGATGCTTTACTTGCCTAATGTCCCTCAAGATAAGAAAACAGCATTGAGCTTTGTGTCTGATGAAAGGAAGAAATGACAAGTGGGAATCAAATGAAATTCCGAGAATAGTCATAGAAGTGACTACCGGTAAAGTATAGTCAGAAATTTTGATTGAAATGTTTGGATCAGACAAAGAGTGAGGTGTTATCTACATAAGGGTAGATTTCTTCATATTTATTACTAAACGTAATGACGTCAAATGTCTACAAAGGTGATTTAGACGATCAGAAGCAATGTCTGCAAGGTCATTAACGGAAGAAGGATCACCGTCTGCACACAGTACGATGTCGTCTGCATATTGAATTAAATGGAAACCATAAGGAGATACTATATATGTTAGGTCGCCAAGAAGTGTGAATAGTAGAGGTCCAAGAATAGAACCTTGAGGTACGCCGTGAGTGATTTATAAGTAGATAAGAAAGTTGAATTAGATTCAACACTAAAAGATCTACCAGTTAGTTATGATTGGAATCATTTGATTACACTAGATGAGAAACCGTATCAATGACGAAGACATGCAAGGAGAATTTGATGGTCAACGACATCAAAGGCTTAAGCTAAATCAAGCGCTATAATAAGACCAGTACGACTCTTATCAATGGCGACAAGTAAATGGTCAAAACTTTGAGTGCATGCAGTTAGGGTTGAATGATGTTTACGATAAGCAGGTTGAGAATAAGGAAACAGGTTATTTACCTTCAGATAGTCAGTAATTTGATGTAAGATTATACTTTTAAAAAATTTGGAGATTGTCGGTAGATGAGAAATTGGTCTGTACGAAGAAGGAATCATGGGATCAAGAGATGATCGCCTCATAAGTGGCCGTATAAAAGCGAATTTAAAGGAATCAGGATGGTAACCGCGTTAGTGATATAGTTTTTAATATCACGTCCTATAGTTTGACTGTTATGCTGTATATATGTGTTTTTTCATAACATTTTCAATGTTTTTCTCATAGCATTTTCTTATAATGACCTCTAATCTTTTATTTTAATACGTGGTATATTATCTATTAATCCATTCATAAAAATTCCGAGTTAAAAATCCTTCAAAAATCTGAATTATAAAGATATTACATTCATTATTAAATTTAATTGGTAACACTAATACTGATGAATGACAACCGTCATATTATTACACAAGGCAATAGCTGAGAAGCTGTTTTGCCTTATAAAAACAAAGTTTATAAATTAATATAGGGTAATCAGTAAATTATCTGCATCAAGATCATTTGAACTAGCAGGATTCAAGATATCAGTTGAAGAGCGAGTGTCGATTCTCCATCCATGCTTGGAATAGATGGTATACTAGTATACCATCTAGGTACACTATATACTAGTACACTAGTACATACTAGTATACTAGTGTGCTAGGTATACTAGTATACCTAGCATATTGATTTTGTTCTGGCAGAACAAAATCATCACATCATTCAACTCTAAGACCCTCTTTTATCAAACCTTTCTCTCTCCGTTTATCAAACCTTTCTCCTTTAACGTCATGCAATACGCCAATGACATCCTCATCTATGCTCATGCACCCGCACATCGTATACACGATATCGGCATTTCTGCCTCTAACTGTATTTATTCTATCTACAAACGTCTCTCCCATCTCCATCTAGTTCTAAACGCCGACAAGTCCAAAATAATGTGGATCCTCCCCCGCAAACCAAACATATCTCCTCCCACTGTATATTTTGCCTCATCGATCATCCCCATTGTCCACAATCTCACTTTCTTAGGCTCCCATTTCAGTGATCACCTTTCCCTTAAACCCTTTTTCCGTGACAAGGTCCGCTCATCTAACTTAATTCTCCGTGACATCTGCCGTATCCGCCCCCTTATCGACTTCCGTTCTTGTATGTATCTTCTTTCATCGCTTCTTTTCCCTAAAATCGATTACTGCCTTAGCCTTTTCGCCAATTCTCCACAATCCATCATCCTACCCCTACAACGCATAATCAACTCCGCCGTTCGAGTGCTCTTTCGTCTCCGTCGCTTCGACCACACATCCACATATTTTGCCCAACTCTCCTGGCCCACCATCCACATCCGTATCAAAATTCGCCTTCTTCTTGTAACTTTTGTTTCATCGCTGTCGGATCTCCATCGTTCATCAACCTTCCTTTCTTAGACGACACTAGCCCCACCTCGCTATCGCTGCGTTCCCGCCATACTCTCTTACTCCACGTTCCCAATTACTCCAACAACTATGGTCTCCGATCCTTCCTCGTCGCCGCCCCACTCGCCTGGAATCAACTCCCTCTCGACGTCCGCCGCGCCCCCTCCTTTATCACATTCAAACACCTCCTCCGTTCACACCTTCTCGACACATGATTTACATTTTTGTTTGTTGTGGTCATGTAAGCGTGCGCGGGCACGCATTTGCCACGTTAAAATAAATCAATTTTGTTAAGTCTACTAAGACAAATCTTTCACGAATCTAGCTTATCCCTAGCGCACTCAGCCGCATGCCGTAGACGTTCCAACCGTAAAACATATCCTTGAACCTCTCTTCAGTACCGAATCATAGTCGAGTAATTCTCGCTTAGTGGTAGGAGAGCATGCAGGAATGCATTACTCTATATGAGGGAGGACTAGTGAAGAAAATAAGATACTAAGCATTGGAGGTGACAGTCTGAGAAATGTATTTTCGATGTAGTACAATGCCCTAGTTGCTTTCATCCTTCCGCGCTCATTATTATATCGTGTCTTAAGAGAGCGATAAATTTTTGCACATAAGTCTTTATGATGTTTAACTTCATATAATAACGCACTACCGATGCGATACTGGAACAACAAGATAGTTTTCTCCATTCTCATCAAAACAAATTTATCAACGTTGAACAAGAGTTCAAAGGCTCCGCACCATTCAATAAGGCAATCATGGTCGTCCTGTAGTGACTGACAGTCGGTAAAAGTACGAATAACAGTACAGATTTTTAAATCATTAGGATATGCTAACACAGGGTTATTTTAACCCAGAAGCAGGTCGTTAAGAAATACGACAAAAAGAAGTGGGCCTACAACAGATCATTGAGGTACAACGGAAAGCACCCTAGTGCTCTTTGAAAGAACACCACCAACTTTTACTTGGAATGACCGCAAATATAAGAAATTCTTAACGTACTGAATGGTCTGAAAATGTAAACCATAGTAAGAAAGCAATGAGAAGATACCGTCATGAAGGATACACTAGGGCTACACTAGGCTCCACCACCTCTTCGTCTACCAGGTTGACGATCCAAACGTATCAAATATTAGTTGGGAATCCGAACAACGTCGTCGGATATATTGGGATGCAGTCAAGATTCACAAATGCAGGAGACACCATACTCATTTTTCAAGACAACATATTTTAGCTCAGTATTGGTCACAAGTCTGCGTACATCTGAGTAACCAAAATATTTGTTGAAATTACAGGATATCTGAGAGATAGAATGAATATCACTAAAGTTAGCAAGATCACCTGAGCGAAACCAGTCTGAGCAACAATCTATGTCCGTAGCAAAGGTTGCAACCGAACTGTCGGGCGCCACCGTACAACTTGGAAATTTCTTACATAAAGGTTAGATTCACCATTGCTCAGTATTTTGTGCAATTCTATAGGAAATTCTACAATGACACCCTTTCTCCTTACCAGTCCCTCGGGGAATAAATCTTGGAATATATGAAAGGAAGAGCTCAGTGTGCGATACCTATGATGAATCAGAAAGTCGACATGTTCACTGGAACTGAACACAACTTTTAACAACCTAGGTTTCTAAGTCATTATTTTATCCAGACGAAAAACTTTCTTAACAACAAGGCTTTGAGCAATAGAGAGATTTTCATCTTCAATTATTTTGGACAGAATTGTACGAAAAATCTTGACGTCATCATCTAGTCTGAGCATCACCGCTACCCGATTTTTTAACTCCAGATACAATGATATAATATATCCTTTCTGAGATAGATTGTTTTCTATTTAATATCTTGCCTTAGTAATATCTTGCTTGAGAGTTGTCGACACTTCCCAATGTGGAATCATTAATGGTAAAGTTTATTAACATATAGGTCAATTGGCTATTGACGTTTGAATTGGGTTGATGTGCTGATAGGAGATGAGCTTCCTTCATGAGCTCCATCACGCTCTCATTATATGGAACCAAACTGTGACCATTAGAAAGAGAGTTCTGAGTAACATTATTGTCCAATTATTATTACGACAGAATGCGTTCGTCTACTTTGTGGACGAACGCATTCCGTCATGTGGGCATCGATGTGCATCTGAACCAATATCTGCGTTCGAATCATGGACGATCTCGACTGATTTTGACAGGGTATGTATTTCCTCATTATGAACATTTTTGGAAACTGGGGTAATGACAAGATGATGATTTCGTATTGCATTTACAAGTACTTGTAATTCATCTACCTCCCTGCGTAGGATGTTAATGACGCCTGAAGCACATATTCCACATAAGAAACGTTCATTTAAGGCGCTTGGGACACCAACCGGCACTGATAAAATCGACACGTTCAAGCAGCTATCATTGTCGCAGCCAACATGTACCTCTTCGTACTTTGGGTCATTTTTCTTGCCGTCTCAACTTTGTACCCTTCATATTTGACTGTATATGGTTGTCATTGCTTGTTGTAGACAAGCAACGTATGAACGAAGTGATTGGTCGTTCATATGTTGTCTACGTTCACATGTTGTCGCCAACATATGAACGTAGTTAGTTGAGTTTTGAAACAATTATTACAAGTCACTGTTCTATAATGGATAAAAAGGGTATAAAGGTTGAATTAGATAATAAAACTATACCTATATTATATTGGAATCCAAAATTACATAAAATTCCAATAAAACCCAGGTTCATATGTAGTGATTTTAAATGTACATTAAAACCACTTTCTGTCTATATGAATAAAATACTTAAAGTAATTAAAGCACACCTTAAAAAATATTGCAAGGTAATCGAAATTAATACTGGTATAAAACACTATTTCAGTGTTATTTTTACAATTCAGTTTAATTATTTAATAATTTTTAATAACTCAATTTTTATTAAAAAAAATGTAAATGCAATAGAATTAAGATTAGAGGTAATAAGGAAATATCTCAGGTTTAGACTGGCATTCCTCAACTATACATAGCACAATAGCCAAATACATGACATGATGTATTTTTTACTGATAAAATAATGAAATACATAAAACATTAATACCAAAATTAATATAAAAAATTTAAGATAAGAAAAAGTTAAACATTTACACAATAATTTGTAACGGAATGAGACATTCTGGGTGGAATAATTATTTTTGTATCTAAATGCCATTCCCAGAAAAAAAATAAATATTTCTTCGATATTTCGTTCGCTAACCGCGGACATTATCAAGAAGTATCTGAAACAATAAAACAAGTTAAGTTACAATGTATGAAAAACAAAATCATTTTGGACATTCAAATTTGGTTCGAGGATCTTTATAGCGACAGCCTCCATAACTAATCGGCGTTTTAAGTATAAAATAATTATTCCCCCCCAGAATGTCTCATTCCGTTTCAAATTATTTGAAGAAATTTATGGCCGCAATCTGAGACTTTCTCTGAAGCAATATATTCGCAGTTTACAATTAATTATGATCAGCTATTTGGACATTCGTTTCCTTGATCATTGCTCTCGAAACAATCTGGAGCCCAACTTTGCAAAATTATCATTTTCTGGGTGTTCAAGAATGATAAACAAAGCTTATCGTATTATAAAAGATGCTGTGCACAGTTTACTCAAATGTGAAATTAGTCACAAGTATTGGATTATTCGAAATCAAAAGCTCAGTGTTTCAAAATTCGAGGAGGATCTAAAAGAAATTGTTAATGCTGTGAAATGGAATCAGATCCAAGGATTTATTCAGAATATTCTTTACAAGCTGTTTATGAACAAGGTATCCAGATTAATGCGTAAGATTACGTTTCTATTGTCAACCAAACTTCATCAACTACGAAACACCTTGCCTAGAGTCGATGTTGTGACTCCCCAACCCGTGCCTGTAATGAATCTAAGTAAACAGAATATTTCTGAAAATCAGTTAAAAATTTTAAGGAAAGGTCTTAAGTTTGGAATTTGTGGATCATCACTGAAATTTAGTGATTCAATATCGGTTACCACAGAACTAGAGTTACTTAGTCAAAAGGTTGTAGAAAACTTTGAGGGACATCAAAATAAACAATTGTTAGTTCACAAACTTACTGGTCTTAGACATCATATATATAGGACAAATGTGAATAGATCAATTCGTTCCAACATCTCCAGAGCTGAATTGAACGCTTTAAAAGATATAATAAATATATTAATAAATATAATAAATATATTCCTAAAATAAGGTATAAACTCCTACCACCGTTAGGACGAAAAATTTGTAATTATTAAAAAGAATTAAAATCAATACGTAACGATAATATTAGAAACATAATAGAAACTTAATACAATTGTAAAAGTCTTAGTTTTGATAATTTTATCAAATTTCTGCAATTTCACTGCATCGACTTTATGATGTATCAGAATAAGGATTAGTGGTCATCAAGAGGAACTACTATGCTATCAGGTGTTGACCCTTAATTCCTCCATCCAACATAGCAGCTGGGCCAAATATGTGCTAAGGACGTATTTAATCTGATTAAATTTGATTATCAAGTATTCTAATACAAAGTATACTATTTATTATCCATCCATAAAAATTTTCTATATTTTATTCTTTATATTATTGTGTTGATTTATATATTTTACTATTTTCTGCTTGATGTTATTTTTATAGTAACCTAGTTTAAAATATGTATCTATTAAATTATTTAAATTATTTATATAGGTATAGTTTTATTATCTAATTCAACCTTTATACCCTTTTTACCCATTATAGAACAGTGACTTGTACTAATTGTTACATATTGTTGCAGTTCTTAAAATTTCATTATTTAATGTATTATATTTATATTATATGGTATGCATGAATGCTCATGCAAAAATATGTTTCTTGTAAATTTAAATATGTCATCTTTACGATATAAATTAATAGTAGTTTTAGTTAATGTTATTTTAATGTTCATATCTAGATATACACCTTCTTTATCATTAATATTGGTTTTGTTAAGAATAAGGCTTTCTGGATAAATGTGCTCACTAATTGAATAAAAATTATTAGAATTAAATACACATATATCATCAATGTATCGAAACATATATTTCATATATTTATATTGTTTAGATTTAGTTTTTACACAGTTATGAACAAATTCATATTCTATAAAGCTTAAAAGTAAGTCAGCTATAATTGGGCTACTATTACCTCCCATTGGAACCCTTTTTTGTCTAAATATAGATGTCCCTACTTTTTAATAATTTTGATTTATCAAAATATTTAAGGATTCTATTAATTTAATTTTATCCATATATTTATATTTATTTGATGGTTTAATTTTTGTTAGATATGCGTTATAATTATTATAACATATATATGTATATCCTTTTCCGAATATAAGGTTAATTAATTTTACTAACGCTTCTTTAATATCTACTAAATCTAGATTTGTATAAAGAGTACTAAAATCGTATGTATTTATATTTTGAAAATTTATTACTTTTGTCTGTTCTAAAAATTCTTTTGTAGAATTAATACTGAAATAGTGTTTTATACCAGCATTAATTTCGATTACCTTGCAATATTTTTTTGGAAAACATGTATTAGATAAAATTAGAGAGAAAATACAAATAACAAACAATTATAAAAGGAAAGATCAAATTTATAAAAATTTATAAATTATTTTATAATAATTTAATTAATAATTATTTATTTTATAAATTAATACATAATATATAAAGTATTATAAATCATTAGATGAATTATTTAAAAAATGATTTATTTTATTAATTGAATGAAATTATTTTTTTATGGGAAAGGTTTACTAAGATTATGCGAAATTGTTATATTCTTTCCATTTTGTTTTCATAATTAATGAATTATATCAAAATTTAGAGAATATATTATCAATTATAATTTGATTATTGTTGTTCACCTTTCGAACATTCTCAAATTACAAATGCATATATATTTGCAATATATACGTATTTGACACAGAACGTGTTAAAATAACACGTTTTTTTTCTTATTTTAATAAGAAAAAATTAAGACTGAAAAGTCTTAATTTTGATAAAATAAATGAATATATATGTGATGAATTGAAAACAATGAATTAAGGAAAATATTTTTTTTGAAAAAAATATATTAAGATCCTATCGAAATCTTGCAGAACACCATCCGCATGTTAAAGAATTACGCAGACGAGCAAATGTTATTGTCGTTGCTGAAAAGGATATGTTCGGCTTTTGTTCACATTCTCAAAGCCATTGAGGCACATTTGGCTCTTTGAATCGATACATATTGAGGAAAATAATAAAAACAATAAGAATATAATTTACAATTCGTTATAACTTATCGATAACACTTATATGACTTATCTTATGATAAGTCATAACTTATCATAACTTATCAATATTAAAATCAATATGTAACCATATTGAATTAAAATCAATATGTAACGATAATATTAGAAACATAATGGAAACAGAATGCAATTGTAAAAGTCTTAGTTTTGATAAAATAAATGAACATATATGTACCCATAATCTAGAATTAATTGAAAATTGTGAATTAAGAAAGCTGCTATCAAAAGGGTATAAATATAGATTAAATAACAACAACGACAAAAATAAAATTTACAATTCGTTATATAATAACTTAAATGATTACTTTAGTAAGCTGATTGATAATGAAAGCTCGAATATATCTAAGATAAACATTTGGAAAGATTATATATTTGATAAAATTAAAAATAAAATGAAAATAACAAATCAATTATAAAAGGAAAGATAAAATTAATAAAGATATGTATAAAGAACTTACTAAATTAAAGGATAACTATATAATAACAACTATTGATAAAGCTAGTAATAACTTTGTCTTCATATGCAAAAAGCTTTATTATGATATACTAGTGAAAGAGGTTAATTCTAATGATTTAAATGTAAATCCAACATATGAACGTAGTGAGTTGAGTTTAGAAACAATTAGTACAAGTCACTGTTCTATAATGGGTAAAAAGGGTATAAAGGTTGAATTAGATAATAAAACTATACTTATATTATATTGGAATCCAAAATTACATAAAAATCCAATAAAACCTAAGTTCATATGTAGTGCTTTAAAATGTACATTAAAACCATTATAATAGCTTTATTATGAACATATGAATAACATATGAACTGTTTAAAAAATAAATCTAAATTATATAAAGATATGAAATATATGTTTCGATATATTGATGATATAAAAAATAAAAAAATTATTTTAACGTGGCAAATGCGTGCCCGCGCACGCTTACATGACCACAACAAAACAAAAATGTAAATCATGTGTTGATGTGTGAACGGAGGAGGTTTTTGAATGTGATAGAGGGAGCGCGGGGGACGTCGAGAGGGAGTTGATTCCAGGCGAGTTAGGCGGCGACGAGGAAGGATCGGAGACCATAGTTGGTCGAGTAATTGAGAACGTGGAGTAAGAGGGTATGACGGGAACGCAGCGATAGCGAGGTTGGGCGAGTGTCGTCTAAGAAAGGAAGGTTGATGAACGATGTAGAGTCGACAGCGATGAGACGAAAGTTACAAGAATGCGGAGTTTGATACGGATGTGGATGGTGGGCCAGGAGAGATGGGCAAAATATGTGGATGTGTGGTCGAAGCGACGGAGACGAAAGAGCACTCGAACGGCGGAGTTGATTATTCGTTGTAGGGGTAGGATTATGGATTTTGGAGAATTCGCGAAAGGCTAAGACAGTAAAATATGATATGTGTATTTAACTCTAACAGTTTTATTCAATAAGCGAATGAATTTATCCAGGTAGCCTCATTATCAATAAAACCAATATTTATGATAAAGAAGGTATATATCTAGGTATGAAAATTATATTAACACCAATGACTTATATTAACATTAACTAAAACTACTATTAATTTATATCGTAAAGATGACATATTTAAATTTACAAGAAACATATTTTTGCATGAGCATTCATGCATACCATATAATATAAAATATAATACATTAAATAATGAAATTTTAAGAATTGCAACAATATGTAATGATATTGGCTTTCTTAAAAATCATTTAAATAATTTAATAGATACATATTTTAAACTAGGTTACTATAAAAATAACATCAAGCAGAAAATAGTAAAATATATAAATCAACACAATAATATAAAGAATAAATTTAAAATCATTAGCGGAAAATTTTTATGGATGGATAATAAATAATATACTTTGTATTAGAATAAGATAATATAAATAATTATAAATAATAAATAATTATATAGGATATTATATAATGTATATTTATATAATGCTTAAATTAATTATTAAAATTTAAAATAAGTAGATTTTTATTAATTGATTTATAACTAGCATACGATGAATAAGAATAAGGATTAGGGATCAGCAGTAGGAACTGCTATGTTATAAGGTTTAGGGCCTTAGTCATCGACCCAACAGAGAAGTGGACTAAATGTATGCTAATGACGTATTTCCCCTGATGGAATTTGATTATCTATTTGATTATTAAATGCTTTTCAGAGGAAATACGTCCCTAGCATGTATTTGGCCCCGCTGCTATGTTGGGTATAGGAGGTAGGGGCCGAAACCTGATAGCATAGCAGTTACTTATAATCCTTATTCTGATACGTCTGTTATTTATTAGTCAATTCATAAAAATGACGTTTATTTTAAATTTCAATTTTTTATTTTCTTGATAAATTATATAAAAAACTTGATTTTACTTGATTTAAATTATAAAAAAATCTTAAAACAATTATTTATTTTATTATTTTAAAAACTATATTTCACTTGATTTAAATTATAAAAAATCTTAAAACAATTATTAATTTTTAGAATCAAACTATCAATGCGAACAAGCAAAAGAAACAAAATTTAAGTCAATCAATCAAAATCTTCATTACGTTCCACAGCCATTTTTGCGTCCCCCATAGATGCAGCAAGCTCTTCCAGATTAGTATCACGGCTATGGAATCCCAATGTCTGCATTTGTACAAGTTCGGATGCATAAAGATGTTCTTGAGTTTGGTTTGGTTGTTGATTTGTCGGCTGATGTTGCTGGAGATGAAGACGATCTAATGGTTGAAACAACGAAGCAGTATAATCTTGATTTGAGTATTGTAAATTTTGAAATACTGTTGTTGCATAAGCTGTTTGTCTATTGCTTGGTGATCGAAAAGAATCCACATCAGATGAAGTAGGTTGACTATTCATTTGATTATCGACTAGACCGCTTATATTTGAAGATATCAACTGTGAATATACTTGTGGGGATGTGTCCCTAAGACGAATTAGATTCTTTAGAATTTGTACAATCGTCCTCAATGCTCGAGTATTTGTGCATAGAGCACAAATTTCAGGTATTGGCCACTGACTCATAAACTCATGAATTACACGATGTACTTGTTCTCTTTGTCCTTCGTCCTGTATAAATTCATATGTACGCAGCAGATTAAGAAGAATCTTAAGCAGATTAAGTAGAATACCAGGATCGCAAAGAGAATTATTCATATTTGGGTTAAAACTGGATGCCCGCAACATGTCGAATAACATGAGAGGATTTTCAGCATCGACTACTAATAATTGTTGAGGGTTCATCGTAGAATACCGATTAATGTTTTCGCTTGACGTAGATTGCAAAGGCGACTCTAAACGGTTTGAATTAGATACATATGAACTAGACGAATCGATTTGAAATGTAGTATTCTGAGATGCCACCGGGTTTGGCAGGAGGTTTGTATTTTCAGTTCCTACTTGACTAGTGTTAGCTGTACCAGATGAACTAGAATAAGTATTCGGAGGGTTATCGCCAAACTGCTCATGTGCCACATTAAGCATTGGTTCTTGAAAATCGCGATAAATTCTCTGTCGAACTTTATATCCGCTCGGTAATCTCTCAAGGTTAATCAGGGCTCTGTCATGGTTTCTCGTAATTTCCTGTATAGTTGTAGGAATACGAATCATTTCCATTGTTTGACACATTAAATCCGGATTGTTAACGAATTGTGAAACCTCGTGGTTCTGCTCCCTCACTCTTTGCATTTGTGGATTGTTAAGCTTAATTGAACTAAGCAATGCAGGATTACTCATAAGTCTTTGAGCCAAATTATTACTTAGAAGGTTTTGAACTGCATGTGGATTTGTCTGAATAGTGCCAAAAGTATTTTGTTGCATTTCAGTACAATTTGAATTTCCAAATGGAAGGTTCAAAAATGGTGCAAGTGTTAATCTGGATAATGTTGCAGTTCCATAGGTATGTTGATCAATATTCGGTTGAAGCGATATCAACCCCTCCTTAATTGTTGGTGATTGCTGAAGTGACAAAGAAGCATTATTTGATTGTTTAGAAGTTGAGTGATATGCCGAAGGTCGTCGTGAAGACATGAGTTGCAGGACAGGCATGTCAACCTCAGAATGGTCGCCTTTGACGACGGAAGCTGACCGAATATTGGAGTCATGAACTATCTCAACTGACTGGGCCTCGGGCTGTGCAAGGTTGCTCAAAGAAAAGAGTCGCGGAGATGGGTCGTCACAAAATCCAAGACTTTTCTCTAGTAAGGGTTGGCCCATCTCGTCAAGACTTTTGAGGATCGCTTTAGCATTTCCTCTCATCAGTGCGACGGACAAGCGCTGAAATAACTGACCCGCTGTGCTACAATACGGGGTACCGTTTCTACATGACATAGAACGAGCAATGAAACGAATTAGCTTTTCCCCTTGGGGGTTCCATCCTCCGTAAGTTTCAACAACTGCTGCCGTAAAACTGTATCCATTCTCCTCTAATTTGCGTTTATATTTCCTTTCCTTGACACAGGTGGCATACTTGCTTGCGGCATAGCCAGGGATCTCAGAAGCCATGGAAATATAAGCATTTTGTTGAGGGTTAGTTACGGCAAAATCAACTGCTAAAGGAGGGTCCTTATAAAATAGAATGTCCACCGGCCTCTCTCGCAAACCACGAATAAGGTTGGGTACCTCCTTTGCCACCCTCAATCCAGCAGAAACCGCTGCTTGAAAGACTGTATCCCTCAAGCTATCATGTCGAATTCCAGGGTGGCCTCCAAACTGACATGTTAAGGCGTGGAAGCCGAATTTGTCTGCCATCCTAAGGCAGCGTCTGCATCGATAATCACTGTTCCAGAGAGACAACCCTAACCAAAGACGTAGTAGCACAACGAATTCATTTGGTGCCAAGTTCATATGTGTGGCTTTGCTAGGGACGGCCTGTAACCAAGCACACGCGTGTGGGCATGAAACTGCCAATAATCGGGCAGTATTGAAGCGATCGGCATTCTCCAATAGCCTGCTGCGCGACACTTCGTCAATGTGACAAGATAATCCTCGTTGATTTGTTTGCGGATTGCCTACATGTTGCGGAATAATAGATTTAACGAATTCGTACCCAGGGAAAGTTAAAGGGTCAAGATTTAATTGGCTAGCGACAGTGTCTACACTAGACAGGAAGGCTGCCTGGGAGTGTTGGAAGCAGCTTCGAAGGCCCAGTCCTCCCATCTTCAGCGGTAAGCAAGCTTGCATCCACGCCCACTTATCGGGTTGAATAGAAGTGATATTGCTAAAACACTTCAATATCAAGCGGTCGAACAAACGGAAAAACTCTTCGGCGAAGGCGGGGTCTATAGTGCGCATTAAATGGTTTACCCGTGGAGCGGATGCGCAGCTACGAAGCAGGATGAAAGCAACTTGTGGGTCAGGGAGATTTTCGAGCGAGTCCAGAGTTTGACGCAGGGATGGTAGAACAACATCGACAAGGTATCCCGAACAATGTTCCTTAGACCCGATGGGACTTCCAAGAATTGTAAAGTTTTTTTGTGGTGTTGACCAATGTGATCCATGGGCATCTGTTCTTTATCAAGTCGACCTTGTCTTCCCTACCAATTACTTCGGTTTTTTTCCAGTTAATAGACAGTCCAATCGCAGGAAAATTAGCAGCAAGACGAGCCAGAGCCTCGCCCACCGCAATAGGAGTACCGCCGATTATTCCGTCGTCGAGGTACCACCTATTTAAGCTGACACCTTCAATCTCCGATATCTGGACCACAATCGGATCAATCGCCAGGCAAAATAGAACTGGACCAAGAGGATCTCCTTGTTGTACCCCTCTTCGAGACTGAAGAGGTTTCAGGCTACCGAACCGAAGGCTTGAGGTAGTGCCGTATTAATAATAAAAATAAAAATTTTATTATTAATTAAAATTAATAATAAAATTATTAATTTTATTATTTAATTATTAAATTTTGATTTAGCATTATTATAATGTTTTTTATTTTATAATTATATTAAATACGTAGACCCAGTTAGCTGATTTGATTGTTATCTACTTGTCTATTTGCTTTATAGATAATTGAATAATGCTCAGAAACTTATTTGCTTTATATCTACATTGTACAATTTCATTTACAAAATCAAGCAGTATAATTATCATTGATGCAACTTTCAACTCATTGAGCCATTTGTTGACCATTCGCACGATCAAGCGTCTAGACGAATATGGGCAAGGGAAGCGCGGTACTATGACGGCCACGCGAGTACAAAGCTTATATTTTTTATTAATAAATTGATTTTATTAATAATAAGGAATTTCCTTTTTTGACAAATAAAGGGCTCTAATAACAAAAAATAGTAAATTACAATAAAAGTCAAGAGTCTTCAATACGTTCTGCAGCCATATTCGCGTCCCCCATAGATGCAATAAGCGCTTCAAGATTGGTATCACGGCTATGGAATCCCACTGTCTGCATTTGTTCAAGTTCGGATGCATAGAGTTGTTCTTGAGTTTGGTTTGGTTGTTGATTTGTCGGATGATGTTACTGGGGATTAAGACGAACTAATGGTTAAAACAACGAAGCAGTATAATCTTGATTTGAACTTTGTAATTTTTTGGATGTTGTTGTTGCATAAGCTGATTTTTTTGCTTGATGATTGAAAGAAATCCACATTAGATGAAGTAGGTTGACTATTCATTTGATTATCGACTAGACCGCTTATATTTGAAGATATCAACTGTGAATATACTTGTGGGGATGTGCGTCCCTAAGACGAATTAGGTTTTGTAGAATTTGTACAATCGTCCTCAATGCTCGAGGATTATGGTTTACCCGTGGAATCCTCAATGCTCGAGGATTCCACGGGTAAACCATAAAATGCGAACTATAGACCCCACCTTTGCCGAAAAGACTTTCCTTTTGTTCGATCGCTTGATATTGAAGTGTTTTAGCAATATCACTTCTATTCAACCCGATAAGTGGGCGTGGATGCAAGCTTGCTTACCGCTAAAGATGGGAGGACTGGGCTTTTGAAGCTGCTTCCAACACTCTCAGGCAGCCTTCCTGTCCAGTGTAGACACTGTCGCTAGCCAATTAAACCTTGACCCTAAAACTTTCCCTGGGTACGAATTCGTTAAATCTATAATTCCGCAACATGTAGGAAATCTGCAAAGAAATCAACGAGGATTATCTTGTTACAATGACGAAGTATCGCGCCGCAGGCTATTGGAGAATGCCGATCGTTTCAATACTGCCCGAATATTGACAGTTTCACGCCCAAACGCGTGTGCTTGGTTACATGCCGTCCCTATCAAAGCCACACATATGAACTTGGCACCAAATGAATTTGTTGTGCTTCTACGTCTATGGTTAGGGATGTCTCTCTGCAAAAGTGATTATCGATGCAGACGCTGCCTTAGGATGGCAGACAAATTCGGCTTCCACGCCCTAACATGTCAGTTTGGAAGCTATCCCGGCATTCGACATGATAGCTTGAGGGATACAGTCTTTCAAGCAGCGGTGTCTGCTGGATTGACGGTGGCAAAGGAGGTACCAACCTAGTTCTGGTTTGCGAGAGAGACAAGCGGACATTCTATTTTATAAGAACCCTTCTTTAGCAGTTGATTTTGCTGACATGAACCATTATATGTTGACCATCTGCACATTGAAATCGCCGCGCGACTACGTAGCTGATATAATTGATTTTCTATTAAAAACGGAATTTTAAAAATTAATTTTTTTATTTGCTATTCAAAATCGAACTGTTTGTAAATGATGAGCGCATTCTATCAAAGAGAAGTTTTTGTTCGTTTCAGAATTGTCGGCAAGCGTTTTAATGCGCTCGTCACATCTTAAAATTCAAGTGACTTGTCGTCACAGAGAGGAACGCGCTGGTAATGCAATTGCTGCGTTAGCATACGTTGCACGCACGCACTCTCTCTATTGTAGCTTTTGATAAAATGAAACTCACAATGAGAAAACGTCTCTGCCTATTCTGTTTTCAATTTTACTGCATGGCCGAGTAGCAAGATAGCCTTACAGTGTGATGACGAGCAGAAAGCTGCGCTCCTGCAGCTATGTGCTGACAATGCAGCGTTTCATTGATGGATGACATAGAAAAACAGCAATAGAAAGCCTGCACTCGATGAACAGCAGAAAAAATAGCATTTGTTTCATAACTTTTAATGCGCTTGTTTTTCATTGGTCAACTAGTTATTCTCGTTTCATTTGACAATAACAACGCAGATAGAGAATATATACTGCTGTCGGATGGTAGACAGAGAGATTTGCAGAGCAGTACATAAGAGTGCGTACAGGAAAAGATCAATACAGCATGCACTACAGATATTTTTCTCGTTTCCTAGCCACACTCTATGGCTGCTCAAGCTGTATATGCATGGATACAGCGACGCAACGCTGTATCCATGCAAATGATAAAACTTGCGTTCGCTTACTGCAGGCAGGATTCGTCAAATTCGTGGTTTAGCATTTTCGTCAGTTTTAGGCTCTAACGATTTTTGTTCATTTCTAGTTGAACTTTTATTTTGTTTTATTTTGCTCTACTATTTCTAGATAAGAAAACAATGGAAGATCGCAAACCGGTGGTCAAAAGCGTTGACATGTCGGATGAAATGCAGCAAGAGGCTTTGACAGTTGCTGCGGATGCGATTGAGCAGTTCAATATCGAGAAAGACATTGCCGCACATATCAAGAAGGAATTTGACAAGAAGTTTTCTCCAACGTGGCACTGCGTCGTCGGAAGAAACTTCGGCAGTTATGTTACACACGAAACAAAACATTTCATCTATTTCTATCTCGGATCCGTGGCCATTCTGCTTTTCAAATCTGGTTAAATTATTGTTATGAATAGTCGATACTTCTTTTTTCTATAAAGTTTGTAAGAATTGTGTTCCTATTTATTCTCTAAAAATGCATCTCTACCTGTACGTTAAAGCATTTGTTTAAAGCACTTACAAATAAGTAAGTAGCAACGGTTTGAAATAAATTGCAACTGTTCTCGTCCACTTTTGTTTAGTCCTTACAAATCTCGAGGATAAATAAAGAACATATACAAAATATATTTTATAAATATATTTTTAAATATTAATATTTAAATATATTAAATATTAATTCAATAATTTAATATCGCGGATGATTACTTTCGTAGTAAATTTAATAATGTCTTAACTCTTCGACCCGAGAAATCTCGCGGATAAAAAAACAATATTAAATATTTAAAAAAACACTTTTAATTTATTCACTTCATTATAAAAAAGAAATTCTATCAGAATTAAACAGAAAAGAGGACTGCTATTTGATTAAAATATTGTTTTTAATACCGCCTGTTTAACACCCAAACGAATATGGATTAAAATATTGTTTTTGATACAGCCTGTTTAACACCTAAAGGAATACGGATCTTCGACGGATGTATGTGTTTTATTATTACAAGATTAATTATGATTTATAATTAATTTAAAAAATAATAATTGATTATTAAATATTAATTCAATAATTTAATATCGCGGATGATTACTTTCGTAGTAAATTTAATATTGTCTTAACTCTTCGACCCGAGAAATCTCGCGGATAAAAAAAACAAAATTAAATATTTAAAAAAACACTTTTAATTTATTCACTTCATTATAAAAAAGAAATTCTATCAGAATTAAACAGAAAAGAGAACTGCTATCTGATTAAAATATTGTTTTTAATACCGCCTGTTTAACACCCAAACGAATATGGATTAAAATATTGTTTTTGATACACCCTGTTTAACACCTCAAGGAATACGGATCTTCGACGGATGTATGTGTTTTATTATTACAAGATTAATTATGATTTATAATTAATTTAAAAAATAATAATTGATTATTAAATATTAATTCAATAATTTAATATCGCGGATGATTACTTTCGTAGTAAATTTAATATTGTTTTATTTCTTCGACCCAAAAAATCTCTCGGATAATAAAAAAGGACAAATTTAAATATTTAAGAAAATACTTTTAATTTATTCACTTCATTATAAAAAAAGAAATTCTATCAGAATTAAACAGAAAAGAGGACTGCTATCTGATTAAAATATTGTTTTTAATACCGCCTGTTTAACACCCAAACGAATATGGAGTAAAATATTGTTTTTGATACAGCCTGTTTAACACCTAGAGGAATACGGATCTTCGACGGATGTATGTGTTTTATTTTTAAAAGATTAATTATGATTTATAATTAATTTAAACAAATAATTGATTATTAAATATTAATTCAATAATTTAATAACGCGGATGATTACTTTCGTAGTAAATTTAGTAATGTCTTAACTCTTGGACCCGAGAATTCTCGCGGATAAAAAAAATATTAAATATTTAAAAAAATACTTTTAATTTATTCACTTCATTATAAAAAAAAGAAATTATATCAGAATTAAACAGAAAAGAGGACTGCAATTTGATTAAAATATTGTTTTTAATACCGCATGATTACCACCCAATCGAATATGGATTAAAATATTGCTTTTGATACAGCCTGTTTAACACCTAAAGGAATACGGATCTTCGACGGATGTATGTGTTTTATTATTATTAGAATATTTATGATTTATAATTAATTTAAAAAATAATAATTGATTATTAAATATTAATTCAATAATTTAATATCGCGGATGATTACTTTCGTAGTAAATTTAATAATGTCTTAACTCTTCGACCCGAGAAATCTCGCGGATAAAAAAAAGGACAAATTTAAATATTTAAGAAAATACTTTTAATTTATTCACTTCATTATAAAAAAAGAAATTCTATCAGAATTAAACAGAAAAGAGGACTGCTATTTGATTAAAATATTGTTTTTAATACCGCCTGTTTAACACCCAAACGAATATGGATTAAAATATTGTTTTTGATACAGCCTGTTTAACACCTAAAGGAATACGGATCTTCGACGGATGTATGTGTTTTATTATTACAAGATTAATTATGATTTATAATTAATTTAAAAAAAATAATTGATTATTAAATATTAATTCAATAATTTAATATCGCGGATGATTACTTTCGTAGTAAATTTAATATTGTCTTATCTCTTCGACCCGAGAAATCTCGCGGATAAAAAAGGACAAATTTAAATATTTAAGAAAATACTTTTAATTTATTCACTTCATTATAAAAAAGAAATTCTATCAGAATTAAACAGAAAAGAGGACTGCTATTTGATTAAAATATTGTTTTTAATACCGCCTGATTAACACCCAATCGAATATGGATTAAAATATTGTTTTTGATACAGCCTGTTATAACACCTAAAGGAATACGGATCTTCGACGGATGTATGTGTTTTATTATTACAAGATTAATTATGATTTATAATTAATTTAAAAAATAATAATTGATTATTAAATATTAATTCAATAATTTAATATCGCGGATGATTACTTTCGTAGTAAATTTAATAATGTCTTAACTCTTCGACCCCAGAAATCTCGCGGATAAAAAAAAATATTAAATATTTAAAAAAACACTTTTAATTTATTCACTTCATTATAAAAAAGAAATTCTATCAGAATTAAACAGAAAAGAGAACTGCTATCTGATTAAAATATTGTTTTTAATACCGCTTGTTTAACACCCAAACGAATATGGATTAAAATATTGTTTTTGATACACCCTGTTTAACACCTCAAGGAATACGGATCTTCGACGGATGTATGTGTTTTATTATTACAAGATTAATTATGATTTATAATTAATTTAAAAAATAATAATTGATTATTAAATATTAATTCAATAATTTAATATCGCGGATAATTACTTTCGTAGTAAATTTAATATTGTCTTAACTCTTCGACCCCAGAAATCTCGCGGATAAAAAAAAATATTAAATATTTAAAAAAACACTTTTAATTTATTCACTTCATTATAAAAAAAGAAATTCTATCAGAATTAAACAGAAAAGAGAACTGCTATCTGATTAAAATATTGTTTTTAATACCGCTTGTTTAACACCCAAACGAATATGGATTAAAATATTGTTTTTGATACACCCTGTTTTATTATTTTTTAAATTAATTATAAATCATAATTAATCTTGTAATAATAAAACACATACATCCGTCGAAGATCCGTATTCCTTTAGGTGTTATACAGGC
>WNNJ02002236.1:0-40635 GCA_012934845.2 Pomphorhynchus laevis
CTAACTCTTCTCTCTCCCATCCTTCGTCCATTCCGTCCGGTGTTCCACAAGGCTCCGTATTAGGCCCTATACTTTTCTCTCTTCTTCTTGGTGATTTGTCTTCGATTTCTCATAAATTTAACTTCCATGTTATGCAATATGCTGATGACATTCTCATCTATGCTCATGCACCTGTTTATCGTATTCATGATCTTAGTGTTTCTGCTTCCGACTGTCTTGTCTCAATTTCCAATCATCTTTCTTCCCTTCGCCTTTCTCTGAATCCTGATAAATCTAAAATTATGTGGATCCTACCTCGACGCTTCGGCTTAGAACCTCCCTCCGTATCATTAAATTCTACAATTCTTCCTATCGTTGATAATCTCGTTTTCCTAGGCTTCCATTTTGACAACCGACTTTCACTTAAACCTTTCGTTAGAGATAAAGTACGCTCATCTACCTTGATACTCCGCAACCTCCGTCAAGTTCGTAGATTGATCGATTTCCCTTCTTGTATGACTCTCATATCATCTCTCTTTTTTTCTAGACTCGATTACTGTCTTAGTCTATTTTCCAACTCACCTAAATCCACTCTTCTTCCTTTACAACGCATCATCAACGCTGCCGTCCGAGTTCTCCTCCGTCTTCGTCGTTTTGATCATACATCCTACCATCTTGCTTCTCTCGATTTGCCTACAATTTATTGTCGTGTTCAAATTCGTCTTCTTATCGTTGCTTTCCGCCTTGTAACTTTTCATACCCCTTCATTTCTCAACCTTCCTTTTCTTGATAATTCCCGTCCTGTTTACTGTTCCTTGCGTTCCTGTAATTCCCTTCTTTTACATGTCCCAAACTACTCTACCTCCTTTGGACTCCGCTCCTTCCTGGTGGCTGCTCCTCTATCGTGGAATCATCTGCCCATTCATATACGCCAATCAACTTCCCTGCAGTGCTTCAAACGACAAATCCGATCCCATCTGAACAATTTAACTGCTTGACTTTCTCATTTTGTTTGTGGACTTGTAAGCGTACAGCTTGTACGCATTTGCCACATTAAATAAATTTGCATTATTATTAAAGCTCACAGTTGCACTGTTAAAAAAAGAAAAGAAAAAGTAAAGAAAAAAAAAGACTCACTAACAAAAGTCACAAAAGTTTATGTTTGAATGCTGAAACCGATCTTGAGTTGACAATTTCTTCACTTAATCGGTTCCACTTACTTACGATTCGGTGTCCAAATTGTACAGTTTTAGAGCGTATAACTCGGCGATGGGCTAAAGTAAAATTGTGTCCACGCAAAGCCCGACTTTTCCGAACAGTCATCAATTCTCTTAAGACGTGATTTCCCTTGTGTAAAGCTTCCCATGTTGAACACATATCTCGCCGAAACCGAAGGTCGCTTATAGAAACCATACCAAGTTTTTTTAGCCTTTCATTATAAGGTAAGGCTTTAACTGAATTTACGAGCTTAGTTGCCCGGCGCAGCACATTTTCAATTCTACTTTTCTCGTATACTGTTCTTGGGAACGAACATTGTGATGCATAGGTAAGATGACTGATCACAAATGCGTTGGCGAGTGCTCTAAATGAAACTGGACTCAACACACTAAAAGTTCTACGAATCATCCCAACCATTCGATTTGCTTTCGAGCAAGCCAACTCAGTATTCCAACTAGTCGAAAAATCATTCGCAACTACTATTCCAAGGTCGCTAAGACAAGTTACTACTTTAATGTTCTGATCCTCAAGATGATAAGTTGGATACACACTATGACTGCGTGATTGTAAACGCATACAAGCACACTTTGATATATTCAGTGACAGACCATTCATATAAGCCCAGTTGGAAATGCTGTCGATATCCGATTGAACTAGCACCGTGTCCGAATCTGACCGGATAGCCTGCCAAATTTTTAGGTCGTCTGCATATAAAAGAGAGTGTGAGTTCAAAATGGAAGGAAGGTCATTAATGAAAATACAGAATAACAATGGGCCGAGGACCGAACCCTGCGGAACTCCAACATTGACCGGATAAGGATCAGAAAGAGAACCATTTACAACAACCTGATAGAATCTGTTAGATAAAAATTCTTTTATCCAGCGAATAATAAGTGGATCAATGTTTAGAGCACGCATTTTCTGAATCAAGATGTCATGTGGAACCATATCAAACGCTTTTGAAAAATCAAAAAATACTATATCAACATCAAAGCCCTTATCAACTAACGAACCCCAGCTATTCGGGGCAATCAAGAGATTAGTGATTGTTGAGCGATCACTTCGAAATCCATGTTGATTGTTACACAATAATTTGTTGGATTCTAGATAATCGCTTAGAATGCGGTATATTATCCTTTCCAAAACTCGACAGAATACACACGTTAGACTTATCGGGCGATAATTTTCAACTGAAGATGGATCACCTTTCTTCAAAATGGGCCTTATCAACGAAAGTTTCCAATTCATCGGGACACAACCGAAGTACAAGGAGGCGACACAAATCCAATATAGTGGTATACCGATAACATCAGCGATATTCTTGAGAAATACCGGTGGTAAACGATCAGGACAAATAGAACCTGACGATTTAAGCCGCTTGAGCTCTAGCACTACATCATTAACAGAAAACATCTGAAGAATGTTTATATTCGATGGACAGTACGAGGCATAGGTGACGGAGGAGGATTTATGAACTCCTACGCAAAAATGTTGAGCGAAAGCATTCGCTATGTCATCATATTTAATCAATGTGCAACCATCAGTATCAACAAGTGAACCAATGTGTTTATTTTTGTTGTTGAAATTAGCATAATTGAATACGGATTTAGGATTATGAATTGACATTTAAGCAATTTTCTCTTCAAATTGACATTGTTTGAAGCGTTTAAGAAATGTGAACCGATTTCTGGCCTCTTTATACCTACAGTAATCAATACTATTATTAGAAAACAACTGGAATTTCATTTTTTAATTTTAAAGCATTCTTTAACTCTTTGTCAAACCAAGGTTTATGGTGTATACGATTTGCAACGGTTTTACGGGGCGAAAATCGTATGAGTAATTCCTTAAGGGTGGCTTCTAACTGATAGAAAAAAAATAAGTCTGGGTTATTGAAACTCTTACATTCCAGATTTCAGTTCCAGATTTCAGTTCCAGATTTCAGTTCCAGATTTCAGTTCCGGATTTCAGTTCCGGATTTCAGTTCCAGATTTCAGTTCCGCTCTCTTCGCTCGCGGAAAATTTTCTCCACCAAGATTGTAAAACAATCAAACTACAATCTTCGACGACAACCAACGACAACCTTCGACGACAACTAACGACAACCATCGACAACCATCCGCTTGACAATTATCGACAACCATCGACAACCATCGACGACATCCGAAGTTAAACCATCACTGAAGTTAAACTGACAATATCAAATTGGATATATATGGTGGGGAAAAAGTGTAAGAAGCAAGTTAAAATCCAATGTTTCGCAAGTCCTGTTAAGGACCAATATGTAGAGATAGAGGTGGCATGTTGCTCTGTGAATTGTAACATATGGTCTAAAATTAATGTTAAAGCGGATGATATTAGAGTAGTTCAATCCGGTAAATTTTGTTGTGGTGTGTGCGGCTCGTAATTGTGAATGGAACACTATTCTTGAGGAAAAATTACAAAATAATATTAAAATGGTGTCAGAGCTTAAGGAGATCGTAACTATGCTACAGAATAGTATTCTCTCTAGTGCATCTGAGGTAAATTTACAACGAAAAATACAGCATAAGTTACCTGAGGTGGTGGGTGAGGTGAATTCTATAACTTCGAATAAATCCTTCAATAATGCAGATATCGATCCAAATGCACATCGATACCCACATGCAGTTAGCAAGACTACATCGTCAGTTACGGGTTTCACTCCTGTTCGTATCTGGAAGAGAGGTCACTCAAAATCGTATACTGTTCGTCAAACAGAAAATGAACGAACGCTGACTGTCAACACTCACACAGGCAATGATGATATACAGAACTCAGCTACTAGTAATGACAGTGTGGTTCTACATAAAGAGTGCGTAAACGAGCACATTAAGGAAGCTCATCTCATATCATCTCAATCAATGAATGCCTCTAGAGCGAGTTCTCCGGTGCAGCAAATGTCTACTTTCTCACAACTGCGTAAACAGCATGATCCTTTGCGTTCTATTATTTTCGCCAATGTGTCGGAATCAAGCTCTGTCAATATCCAAAACCGACTAAATGAAGATTTGTCGAGGGTAAGTAATATTCTCACGATCGTTTTGGCACAATCCCTAGAAGAGATAGGATCTAGTATTAAAATAGTTGCTTTATTCCGCATAGGGAGGAAAATTAACGATCGTCCTAGACTGCTAAAAGCCATTCTGACATATCCAAAAGCCGTTAAGACCATCTTTAGGAACTCTTATCGTCTCCGAGGTTCGTCTGCAAGATTGTTAAAAGATCTCGATGTGAATGAACGTAAGAATCTACTTGAAGCTAAACAATGTTTGAAGTCTCGTATTGAAGCTGGTGAGTCAAACTTGACAATTCGAAATTTTCAGGTTGTGCGGAGGAAGACTCAAATACATTGGGTGCCTCTACATGTAGATCATTCAATCCTTCCTCCGCCGCTCATAAGTCATTGGTAATTTCAAATATTTCAAATGTGGATAATAAATGTTTAAGAAATATTGTCCATTATTCCTCCCCATTGTGGTCGGCTCTTGAGCGACGTAGCGAGGATTATCAGTCATACATACCGATATCGTTGGCTCAGCAGACTCTACCCTTAAGCTTAGAATGTTTGTTATTATATACGAACGCCCGTAGTCTTCTTCCAAAAATTGACGAATTAAAACTCCGCATTGAGAATTCGCATCCGCTATTAGTTGCTATTACTGAAACATGGCTTCATGATAGAATTACTGATGCTGAGATCTGGATTGAAAATTATACATCTTATCGAGTTGACAGATCTATCTGCAAGGGTGGTGGAGTGATTATCTATGTGCATAATAGTTTAGTGTTTAAATTGCTAGATGTACGAGCGTCCGATGGAATCGAGTTATTGTGGGGTAGTGTGTCTCTTCCTACCCTTGGTTCAGTGACTTTAGGCTTAATCTATCGCAATCCCACTTCAGATGTTTGTTGCTTGATCGATTACATTCTAGAGTTTGGTTCCAAACCAAATCTTTTTATAGTTGGTGATTTCAACTTAGCGACAGTAGATTGGAACACCTACACATCTTCTGTGTGTAGTCCGTCCATATCGTTATTTCTTGATATGATTAACTCGCTAAACCTTACCCGACATGTTTCAAAATTTACCCGATTTTCCCAAGAAAATCAATCGCTACTTGATATTTGTCTAACATCGAATAAATACATTATACACAAAGTTACGCACTCCGATCCTTTGGGTAGGTCAGATCACTGTGTTCTCAATTTCTACTCAGATTTTACACGTCCTTCAGCTTGTAGATTACAACAGAATTCTTTAAATTATTTTAAAACTAACTTCGAACTTGTGCGTCAGAATCTATTAAGTATTTCATGGCTCAGTCCGTTTTATGTTGGGGTTGATAAGGCATGCTATCAGTTAGAAGCCACCCTTAAGGAATTACTCATACGATTTTCGCCCCGTAAAACCGTTGCAAATCGTATACACCATAAACCTTGGTTTGACAAAGAGTTAAAGAATGCTTTAAAATTAAAAAATGAAATTCCAGTTGTTTTCTAATAATAGTATTGAATACTGTAGGTATAAAGAGGCCAGAAATCGGTTCACATTTCTTAAACGCTTCAAACAATGTCAATTTGAAGAGAAAATTGCTTAAATGTCAATTCATAATCCTAAATCCGTATTCAATTATGCTAATTTCAACAACAAAAATAAACACATTGGTTCAATTGTTGATACTGATGGTTGCACATTGATTAAATATGATGACATAGCGAATGCTTTCGCTCAACATTTTTGCGTAGGAGTTCGTAAATCCTCCTCCGTCACCTATGCCTCGTACTGTCCATCGAATATAAACATTCTTCAGATGTTTTCTGTTAATGATGTAGTGCTAGAGCTCAAGCGGCTTAAATCGTCAGGTTCTATTTGTCCTGATCGTTTACCACCGGTATTTCTCAAGAATATCGCTGATGTTATCGGCATACCACTATATTGGATTTGTGTCGCCTCCTTGTACTTCGGTTGTGTCCCGATGAATTGGAAACTTTCGTTGATAAGGCCCATTTTGAAGAAAGGTGATCCATCTTCAGTTGAAAATTATCGCCCGATAGGTCTAACGTGTGTATTCTGTCGAGTTTTGGAAAGGATAATATACCGCATTCTAAGCGATTATCTAGAATCCAACAAATTATTGTGTAACAATCAACATGGATTTCGAAGTGATCGCTCAACAATCACTAATCTCTTGATTGCCCAGAATAGCTGGGGTTCGTTAGTTGATAAGGGCTTTGATGTTGATATAGTATTTTTTGATTTTTCAAAAGCGTTTGATATGGTTCCACATGACATCTTGATTCAGAAAATGCGTGCTCTAAACATTGATCCACTTATTATTCGCTGGATAAAAGAATTTTTATCTAACAGATTCTATCAGGTTGTTGTAAATGGTTCTCTTTCTGATCCTTATCCGGTCAATGTTGGAGTTCCGCAGGGTTCGGTCCTCGGCCCATTGTTATTCTGTATTTTCATTAATGACCTTCCTTCCATTTTGAACTCACACTCTCTTTTATATGCAGACGACCTAAAAATTTGGCAGGCTATCCGGTCAGATTCGGACACGGTGCTAGTTCAATCGGATATCGACAGCATTTCCAACTGGGCTTATATGAATGGTCTGTCACTGAATATATCAAAGTGTGCTTGTATGCGTTTACAATCACGCAGTCATAGTGTGTATCCAACTTATCATCTTGAGGATCAGAACATTAAAGTAGTAACTTGTCATAGCGACCTTGGAATAGTAGTTGCGAATGATTTTTCGACTAGTTGGAATACTGAGTTGGCTTGCTCGAAAGCAAATCGAATGGTTGGGATGATTCGTAGAACTTTTAGTGTGTTGAGTCCAGTTTCATTTAGAGCACTCGCCAACGCATTTGTGATCAGTCATCTTACCTATGCATCACAATGTTTGTTCCCAAGAACAGTATACGAGAAAAGTAGAATTGAAAATGTGCTGCGCCGGGCAACTAAGCTCGTAAATTCAGTTAAAGCCTTACCTTATAATGAAAGGCTAAAAAACTTGGTATGGTTTCTATAAGCGACCTTCGGTTTCGGCGAGATATGTGTTCAACATGGGAAGCTTTACACAATGGAAATCACGTCTTAAGAGAATTGATGACTGTTCGGAAAAGTCGGGCTTTGCGTGGACACAATTTTACTTTAGCCCATCGCCGAGTTATACGCTCTAAAACTGTACAATTTGGACACCGAATCGTAAGTAAGTGGAACCGATTAAGTGAAGAAATTGTCAACTCAAGATCGGTTTCAGCATTCAAACATAAACTTTTGTGACTTTTGTTTGTGAGTCTTTTTTTCTTTACTTTTTCTTTTCTTTTTTTAACAGTGCAACTGTGAGCTTTGCTCGTCTGTTTGTCGAAATAATAATAATAATAATTTTTTTTAAATACACATTTTTTTTCACAAAGATTACATCACAAGAAAAAACAAATGATCAAGTCTCGATACAGAAAGGTTTTCGTAATGTTATGCATTCTCGGTCTGTCGTGATGTACGTAGACATGCAGAAGCCATTTTCCCGGAAATGACACTGAATTTTGTTCGTAACCAACTTATTGATGATGGATAGTCCGTGCCACGTTTTTGTCCTAGTTTCTTCGCGATTTTTTGTATACACGTATTTGCCACGGGTCCTGTTGCGCCTAATGTAGCCCATATGATTGGACAAAAACCTCCATTTTCTATTTCTATGACTCTTTCATCGTATTTTGCCCGCTTTCTCTCCTCGTGAAACCGAAACGTTTGCTCTGTTGATTTATGAAGGTAGGCAGGAGCATGATTGTTAAAGACACAGACATCAAAGAATGTCCTCTCGAGCCGTCCCCCGAATAAACCGTTGCAAACAATGTCTAAGCGTGCTTCCCGTTCTCTGGTCGTTGTAATTCTTTGAAAGCTAGTGTTGTTATTTACCGGCGTGAGAATTGGTGCAGTGTGAACATTGACGCAAACTTCCTTCAACACATTCGCTAGACAATCGCGTAGTTCATTGTGTCGAATAAAGTTCATTGGTCCTCTCTTGCATGATAATGCATGCGTCGTAGTATTTATCTCTTTGCAAATACAAAATTTCGGAAGATTTGTCGGCGTTAGTCCGTAACGAACTGAAAGTGCATCTCGAAATTCGCATGTTGACATGTGAAATCCCTGAGACGCAAGTGGCCTGCAGGTTAGCCAGTTCGAAGCTCCTTTTTGTGAAGCGAATTGCATTGCTCGCTGTAATTCCTGAGACATGTCCCTTTCGAAGTTTATGCGCATATCATCGTAAGATTTGTCTCGAATATCTCGTATTTTCCTTACTTTGTCCACCATTAATGATCTCAAGTTTTGCATCGTGTTAAAATCGTTGAGACTACTTGACAGTAGTCTTGAAGACATATATTGATGTTTAGCCTCTTGGATTGGATCTAATATGCCTAGACCACCTTTTCTTGCTGGCAGCGAACACACGTATTTTATGGTATTCTCCAGATCTCTATCAAACAAAGCGCTGAGCAATTTTGTTTTTATTGTTGTTCCAAGAGGCTCTAGCCATTTGCATTCACACTGAACATTGCGAAATAAATGAATCCATTTCATTTGTGCGCTTATACAGTATGCTGCCTTAACAGATTGTGCATCCACCTCGGCTAAGGATGCCATAGAATCGACCAGTTGTGCCCATTCGCTTATTTTTTGTGCACAGAAATTCTCTACAAATTTCTTTGTTCCGATTGGCGAGCCAAGTATGACTATCCCATCGTTATTAATCGACATGTTTTCACCTGCAAAAATTGAGTTTGCATGTGAATTAAATTCAGTGTAGATTAATAGTTTGGACTTTCGCGGGTTGACAATATATCCATAGTCAGGACCTACTTTGTGTAGCAATTTCCAAACAGTCTGGATGTCACTTAAAGTACCAACAAAAGTCGAGTCATCGGCGTACCAATATTGTCTGATACCTGGTACTTGATCCTCAATACGGGCGATAAGCGGAAGTGATGAGACCGCAAATGCGGCCATGGCAAGTGGGTCTCCTTGAGTATAACCATTTCGCGATCTTAGCTTTCCTCCTTCGCCTACTAGAATGGTATCAAACGAATACGTGTTGTGAAGAATTTTCTCCAAAGCTGGACATATATTTCCAATATTGGCAAGCATTAGATGCCTATTCGACAGATTAAAAGCATTTTTTGCATCAATTGATAATACTGCATAGTTTTTATTGTTTTGAAAATCATCTTGTATAGAATGAACTGCGTAACTGAGTCCAGCGCTCTGTCCTGCACATAGCTGTTTGTTTGAGGCTACCTTTTGTAAATCCGGTTGGATTGTCAGTAGAATAATTTTGCCTATTATACGCCGCAGAACATTTCCAATTCCAATGGGTCTGATGCCTGGATTTTTATTTAACGCTACTATTCGACTAACCACATATGGCTCAAGACTTGTAGGGCTCATCGGTTCACTCGCGATTCGAATGGCAAAATCAGCTATTGCGCTTGCTAATCTGACTGAAGATTGGCCAAATGATGATATCATGTTCCGAAAGTTCTCAGCTGTTAATCCCGAAGGACCAGCACCGCCATGAACTCTCTTAGCAGCTTGTAGGACTGTATTTTGATCAATATTTTCAAAAATCGACGGGTGATGACGGTTACAATTTTTTAATGGTGTTGTTAAAACTGCGTCTCTCGGTACATTTCCTGCTTCCGGATGAAGATCCATTAGATGTTCTAGAACTGTCCGTCCGTTAATCTCTTCATCTAGTTTGAATACTGGGTTTTCACACCTTTCTTTTTCGAGCACTCTCATTGCTGCATTGGTATTTCCTGCCTGCATGAGCTTTGAAAATGTTTTGGATTTGTCTTGTTTCTTTTGTGACGTCCAATTTTTATTTTGTATAGCTTTGAGCTGTAGTATCTGCGCCTCACCGAATAGATTGTTGTCTTGTTTCAAGTGCCATGATTCCAATCTTCTTTGTAGTGTTTTGCGAATTACTTTAATTTTTTTTGTTTCAATCCTTTGTAGAATCAAATGACATATGACGATATATTCCTTCAACGCATACTGTTCTCCTTGCTCCTTTTTTGCAACCACTTCAATTTTTTGGCTTAAAATATCAATGAATTGCTTACTCGCTTCACATTGCGGAAGATGTATTAGGTTCGGACGCCATGAGATTACCGTGTCATAAATTGATCCAATCAATTCCTCGTGATTGTTCAGGTTTTGATTGTTTAATGGCAAAGTTGGTCTATCCTTTGCATCCGGTTTTTGAAACGTTTCAGTCGATGGAGTATTTTTCACTGTATTCTCGGGTCGGTATATGACATCGATAAGCTTATTTTGATTAAGCTGATAATAATAATGTTTTAATTTTTTTTAAACCAATATTAATACAATTAAAAATTACAATCATAAAGTTACCCGCAAATGGGCCCTAATATAAACATTAAATTTAAGACTTCATTAAAATCTCAGCTATCCGTAGCGGATCCACGACTAATTATCTCCGAATGGATTTGCTGTCCGTGCTCGAACCGGTGAAATGCAGAGCGGGGGCTGCGAAGACACATAGAAGTTGATCGCGCAAGGGAGAAACTTATCCTTCGTCGGATAAGTGCGATACACGTCGCATAGTCTATTTCGCGCTTATTGGCCAACATCCTGGCTAATGCCTTCAGAACGCAATCTCCGGTCTTACCAACGCCTCCAGACGATGAAAACACTATCGGTGTGAATTGGGCCCTCTCCACAGTTACAATACGTTCAAGGTAACGGGCGTTTTTGCGCGACTCGTGATAGTTGTGGACTGATGAAGGCGATCTTTCAGAATAAGAAGCAGCATGACAATTGAATATAGCGACGTCCATAAAGACGCGCTCGCTTCGTCTTCCGAACAGACCTGTGCACACGACATCAAGTCTCGCTTCACTATCACGTGAAGTTGTAGCTGACTCGAACTGAATGTAATAGTAATAATACAAAAACGAAAGTCGATACGGAAGCGGAGACGGCGGATGTCACGGAGAATTGAGTTAGGTGAGCGAACCTTGTCACTGCCGAAGGGTTTAAGGGAAAGGTGATCATCGAAATGGAAGCCTAAGAAAGTGAGCTTGTGTACTATGGAAATGATCGATGAGGCAAAAGATACACTGGGAAGAGATATGTTTGGTTTACGAGGGATTATCCACATTATTTTCACTTGTCGGAGTTTAGAACGAGATGGAAAATGAAGAGACGTTCGTAAATAGAAGAAAGACAGTTGGATGTAGAAATGCCGACATCGTGGATGCGATGTGCGGGTGCATGAGCATAGATTAGAATGTCATCGGCGTATTGCATGACGTTAAATGAGTAAGGTTTGATAAATAGAGAGAGATCGCCAAGCAGAAGAGAGAAAAGCAGGGGACCTAGGACTGAACCTTGTGGGACCCCGCAAAAAATAGGGATGGGAGGGGAGGATGATGAATTAGAACAGACCCGAAAGTAACGGTCGGACAGATATGAGGCAAACCATGCTATAGAAGAAAAAAAAGCTGTGATCATAACGAAGGCGATAAAAGAGGACGGAGTGGTCGACAATGTTAAAGGCGGAAGAGAGTTCGAGTAAGATGAGAACACTATATAGAGCCTTGTCTTGAGAAATGAGTAAATCGTTGTAAACTTTCATACAGGCGATTTCTGTGGAGTGATTTGAGCGGAAAGCCGTTTGGAAAAAAGGGTACAGATTAAATGAGGACCGATAAGCGTTGACCTGTATTAAGATTAGGCGTTCTAAGATCTTAGAAAGAGTAGGGAGTAGTAAAATGGGGCAATAGCTAGAAGGAAAGGAGGGGTAGAGCGATTGTTTCTTAAGAACGGGACGAAAGATTGCGGATTTCTCGTGTGAAGGGAAGATACAACTTCGGATGGACGAGTTAAACAAGGTTGTGAGAAATGGAGATATCGATGAGCATATAGATTTTAATATGTGAGTAGGCAGGAGATCGGCAGGTGAGGTTTTGTTGGGCAAAAACATTAAGACAGATGATAATTCTGTAGGTGAGACAGGGAGAAGATGAAAGAGTTCCGGAAGGATGAGGCTAGACTGGGCAGAGTGGGATAGGATGGAGACCGGGGTGTGAGAGAGCAACGTGGATACTTTAGTCTGGAGAAATGACGAATAATCATTGGCATTGATGTTGCATGGCGAAGAGGAGCGAGCAAGGATTGAGTTAAAAGTATGCCATAGAGTCTTATAGTTTAATGAAGTGATGATTTCATGCTGCCAGAAGGAGTTGCATTTTGTACGTAGTAGGTGTAGATGAGACCGTCGATGAGCAAATAGGTATCACGGAAAGACCGAGTGATCGAGCGGAAATCACGTCTGAGAGAGCGTTGATAGACTCGAAAAGCATGACAGAGTCGACGCTTTGAGAGTAGGCATTTGATGTCAAACCATGGGACACGATGCAAGCGACGGTGTGGGTGATGCTTGAAGGGCAAGAGAATATCGAGAATGGATGAGAGTTCAGAGTCGAAAAGAAAGGCGAGATCGTGAGGAGAGGAATATGTTTTTGTTGGATAGGATAGAGACGATTTGAGTTAGGTCGAGCGGAGAAGAGAGAGGTAAGGATTTCTCGAAGATCGACGTAGTATTGTAGGTGTGTTTTAGGAGGGGTGTGGTTGTGAGCGAGATCAAGGGTGACGATAAAGTGATCGGATAGACCAGGATCGAAAATGGACAGTGAGGTGTAGGCAGCAAAATGATCGGGGACAGCGATGATGTCGAAGGATAATGTCCATGATGTCGAAGGACAAAATGATCGGGGGCAGTGGAGATGGGTTTGTAGTTATAGTTGGATATAATGTTGATGAACTCGATGGACTCGGTAGAAGCAGGGCGGTCGAGGCGGATGTTGAAGTCGCCAGGAACGATTGAACGGATTGAGGTCAGAGAACAGTGAGACAGATGGTCAGCGAGTTCGGTAAAACATAAGGATGTAGGAGCTGATGAACAAGGAGGTATACAATGGCGAGATCTAGAGTGATCGGGTGAGGTTTTGCTGGGCAAGAACACGAGAACAGATGAGACTTCGGAAGGTGAGACAGGGGGAAGATGAAAGAATTCCGGTAGAATGAGGCTAAGTGGGGCAGAGTGGGATAGGATTTAGAGCGAGGTGTGAGAGAGCAACGTGGAAAGTTTGGTTTGGAGGAATGACGAATAATCATGGGGATTGATGTTAAACGGCGGAGAGGAAACGCTTGCATTCTCTGGATGGTTGCGTCATCGTCACTAATATAACTACTTCCACCTCTTTGTCTCTACAAGCACGTCTCGACCACGATGTTTCCGCATTTAGATCCATCCTCTCTCTCTTGTTCCAGCAGATAAACTATCGTTTTTCAACACCATCTCTCTTGTCGCATTTATCCGCCAAATAAATCTTCTCAATCTAATTTTTCCCAGCCCCCTCTCCTAAAAGTTGTATTCAAGCATTGCTCTTACGCGTCTTCTGTCCTCTCCCAACGATTCAAACTCATGTCCTCTTCAGCCACTCGCATTTTCCCATATCGCACCTCCCCCGAAATCGCTCAACTCTCATCTGCCCGCATCAAAAAACGCCGTCGGGAGGAAAACGGCGAAACATCTCTCTCGATCCGATAAATCGACGGTAATTTTGAAGTTGTCCATACCCTTCCAAAAATTCGACGATGCTCCATCTATCCTCCGTCAAGTTCGTAGATTGATCGATTTCCCTTCTTGTATGACTCTCATATCATCTCTCCTTTTTTCTAGACTCGATTATTGTCTTAGTCTATTTTCCAACTCACCTAAATGCACTCTTCTACCCCTACAACGCATCGTCAACGCAGCTGTCCGAACTCTCTTCCGTCTTCGTCGTTTTGATCATACATCCTACCATCTTGCTTCTCTCGATTTGCCTACAATTTATTGTCGTGCTCAAATTCGTCTTCTTATCGTTGCTTTCCGCCTTGTAACTTTTCATACCCCTTCATTTCTCAACCTTCCTTTTCTTGATAATTCTCGTCCTGTTTACTGTTCCTTGCGTTCCTGTAATTCCCTTCTTTTACATGTCCCAAACTACTCTACCTCCTTTGGACTCCGCTCCTTCCTGGTGACTGCTCCTCTATCGTGGAATCATCTGCCCATTCATATACGCCAATCAACTTCCCTGCAGTGCTTCAAACGACAAATCCGATCCCATTTTAACAATTTATCTGCTTGACTTTTTCATTTTTGTTTGTGGACTTGTAAGCGTACAGCTTGTACGCATTTGCCACATTAAATAAATTTGTATTATTATTATTATCCTACGTGTATTCTCCACTAGTCCCTACCACCACACACGGTTTTCGCCTCGGCCTCATCAACACTAGATCTATTCTCAATAAATCCGATCTCATCTTCAACCTATTCACAAAGCAATCTATCGATCTCTTTTGCCTCACCGAATCCTGGCACTCCGATTCTGACGACCTCTCCATCCGCCGTTTGCTCTCTGCCGGTAGCTCACTAGTCGAATCCGCTCGCCCCTCAGCAAATCCTCTTCTAAATTCTCTAATCATGGCGGCATTGTCGTATTCGCCTGTCACCCCGCGTCTATTCACAAAATCACTTCCCATTTCAGTCCTTGCTCTTTTGAACTGCTCACTTGTCGTTCTTCTAATCCGATCACTCTAGATCTCGCCATTGTATACCGTCCTGGTTCATCAGCTCCTACATCCTTATTTTTTACCGAACTCGCTGACCTTCTGTCTCACTGTTCTCTGACCTCAATCCGTTCAATCGTTCCTGGCGACTTCAACACCGGCCTCGACCGCCCCGCTTCTACCGAGTCCATCAAGTTCATCAACATTATATCCAACTATAACTACAAACTCATCTCCACTGCCCCCCATACATATCCTTAGTGGAATACTCGACATCATCGCTGTCCCCGATCATTTTGCTGCCTACACTTCACTGTCCATTTTCGATCCTAGTCTATCCGATCACTTTCTCGTCACCCTTGATCTCACTCACAACCACACCCCACCTCACACACCTACAATCCTACATCGCTCTTGTACAAATTTTGACCTCTACCTTCTCCGCTCTGCCTAACTCAAATCGTCTCTATCCTATCCAACAAAAACATATTCCTCTCCTCACGATCTCGCCTCTCTTTTCGACTCTGAACTCGCATCCATTCCGATCTTATCTTGCCATTTAAGCCTCACTCACACCGTCGCTTGCACCGTGTCCCATAGTTTGACATCCAATGCCTACTCTCAAAGCGTAGACTCCGTCATGCTTTTCGAGTCTATCACCGCTCTCTCAGACATGATTTCCGCTCGATCACTCCGTCTTTCCGTGATACCTATCTTGCTCATCGGCGGTCTCATCTCCACCTACTACGTACCAAATGCAACTCCTTCTGGCAGCATAAAACATCACTTCATTCAACTCTAAGACTCTATGGCATACTTTAAACTCAATCCTTGCTCCCTCCTCTCCGCCATGCAACATAAATCCCCATGATTATTCGTCCTTTCTACATAGCAAAGTATTCACGTTGCTCTCTTACACCCCGTTCTCCATACTATCCCACTCTGCCCCGCCTAGCCTCATTCTCCCTGAACTCTTTCAGCTTCTCCCTGTCTCATCTTCCGAACTCTCATCTGTTCTCATGTCCTTGCCCAGCAAAACCTCACCTGCCGATCCCCTGTCTACCCACATACATAAATCCATATGCTCATCGATATCCCCTTTTTTCACAACCTTGTTTAACTCGTCCATCCGCAGTCGTATCTTCCCTTCACACAGGAAATCCGCAATCGTTCGCCCCTACTAAAAAAACAATCGCTCTACCCCTCCCTTCCTTCTAGCTATCGCCCCATTTCACTACTCCCTACTCTTTCAAAGCTCTTAGAACGCATCATCTTAAAACAAATCAACGCTTATCTCTCCTCATCCAATCTGTACCCTTTTTTCCAAACGGCTTTCCGCTCAAATCACTCCAGAGAAATCGCCTGTATGAAAGTTTACAACGATTTACTCATTTCTCGAGACAAGGCTCTATATAGTGTTCTCATCTTACTCGAACTCTCTTCCGCCTTTGACATTGTCGACCACTCCGTCCTCTTTTATCGCCTTCGTTATGATCACAGCTTTTCTTCTTCCTCCATAGCCTGGTTTGCCTCATATCTGTCCGACCGTTCCTTTCGCGTCTGTTCTAATTCATCATCCTCCCCTCCCATCCCTATTTTTTGCGGGGTCCCACAAGGTTCAGTCCTAGGTCCCCTGCTTTTCTCTCTTTTGCTTGGCGATCTCTCTCCATTTATCAAACCTTACTCATTTAACGTCATGCAATACGCCGATGACATTCTAATCTATGCTCATGCACCCGCACATCGCATACACGATATCGGCATTTCTGCCTCCAACTGTCTTTCTTCTATCTACAAACGTCTCTCCAATCTCCATCTCGTTCTAAACCCCGAAAAGTCCAAAATAATGTGGATCCTTCCCCGTAAACCAAACATATCTCCTCCCATTGTATCTTTTGCCTCATCGATCATCCCTATAGTCCACAATCTCACTTTCTTAGGCTTCCATTTCGATGATCACCTTTCCCTTAAACCCTTCGTCCGTGACAAGGTCCGCTCGTCTAACTTAATTCTCCGTGACATCCGCCGTATCCGCCCCCTTATCGACTTCCGTTCTTGTATGTCTCTTCTTTCATCGCTTCTTTTCCCTAAAATCGATTACTGCCTTAGCCTTTTCGCCAATTCTCCAAAATCCATCATCCTACCCCTACAACGAATAATCAACACCGCCGTTCGAGTGCTCTTTCGTCTCCGTCGCTTCGACCACACATCCACATATTTTGCCCAACTCTCCTGGCCCACCATCCACATCCGCATCAAACTCCGCCTTCTTCTCGTTACTTTTCGTCTCATCGCTGTCGGCTCCCCATCGTTCATCAACCTTCCTTTCTTAGACGATACTCGCCCCACCTCGCTATCGCTTCGTTCCTGTCATACCCTCTTACTCCACGTTCCTAATTACTCCAACAACTACGGTCTCCGATCCTTCCTTGTCGCCGCCTCACTCGCCTGGAATCAACTCCCTCTCGACGTCCGCCGCGCTCCCTCCTTTATCACATTCAAACACCTCCTCCGTTCACACCTTCTCGACGCCTGATTCACAGTCTTGTTTTGTTGTGGTCATGTAAGCGTGCGCTGGCACGCATTTGCCACGTTAAAATAAATCCTTTTTTTAATTCCCTCTCGACGTCCGCCGCGCTCTCTCCTTTATCACATTCAAACACCTGCTCCGTTGACACCTTCTCGACACATGATTTACATTTTTGTTTTGTTGCGGTCATATAAGCGTGCGCTGGCACGCATTTGCTACATTAAAATATATCTTTTTTGTTAATGTACGTTGTTGTCCAAAGTGTTGACAGTATTGCTCCAGTTGAGGGTCTGCTTTATTTGTACACTCAGATCTAGTACAATTTGTTCATCTGCGTTTTTCTTTCGCACATCAGTAGCCATTGCGTTTGGTGCTTGTCCATTTCACAAACAGCACTTCCCCATATTTTAAGATTTTCCCTTTGGCATTAATGAACCAAGGCAGATAGTGCAAAGTGATGGGTTTTATTCCGGGATGACTTCGCAGTGTAAGTTTCTTTTTTGTGTGGTCAGAGCCCATATATCCTGGGATGACTCGTGATGGAATTCAATTTGAGCGTGTCAGGGTCGTTATATTATTTATATGCTTTATTGTAAGTATTTATGAGAACCTGTGCTTTATTATAAGTATGATTGTAAGTATTTAATACTATTTGATAATAATTAGAATTCGTATTTTATATATTTGCTGTTTTAAATTTCCCCAGCCAAAAAGCATTTTGGGTCCAACCAACTCTTCATAATTTATATTAATTGTTATAAAATAATTAATTACAAATATAACCTATTATTAATTATTAATTATTAATTATATATATATTAATTAATATATTATTTATATAAATATATTATATTATAGTATGTTGAATATTACATGATATGGTAATATTGCTCTAAAATAAAAAGCCACGTATCGAAATCTGTCTATGCTAAAAATTAACATTAGATTATCAGCATAAATTAAAGTACTTAACAAACAATTTGTTTTTTTTTGAAAAATAGGTACTTGTATCAATATTACAATTTAGAATAATACAATTTAAGATAAGGTCGCTTAAAGGAAAACAACACGCCAATGAAAATGCGAGTGTCTTATAATAAGAGATAAGAAATAGAGAAATGATACAAATGCAAATAAAAAATGGAGAAGAATATCGAAAAACACAATTAAATGCTATCATCATGGAAATACCAGTTGGTCTTTTTAGGATCATTGGCACTAGAGCTTGTGTAGACTTTATCGTCAATTGGTGGTTGTTTATTCTTACAACTTGATAACATGCTTAATATGCTTAGACAAATCGACTCGACACTTAATGCAGGTGACCAATCATCGGATAAAATAGACAGACAAATATGGCCATTGCTATATACATGAGGATGTATTGGTATCGAGTTACCAATGAACATGACTTGCGGACAATCGAAAGGATATTTACCATTGAACTTCATCTGAAGAAGAAAGTGTTCTCCTTCGTACAATGTACCTTTTACACCGTTAATTCGCACGTGCCATGTTAAAATATCATTGCTTATAACTTGCTCGTCGATTTCCATGTTTGTAGGAGGGTGGTCCATAAAGTTTTTCAACTCCTTCCGCAGTCTTCGCTCCGCGGCCATTGTGGTCTAATTTCTTCGTTTTCCTCTTTTAGAGACGATACCACCCAAAATATAAAAGCAGACAATACAGTAGCAGCAGAAATCGGTCTACAAATATTCAAAATTATTGATTGCTAATAATTTGTACTAGTACTTGAATAATTATTTAGCATTATTTATTCAAAATGACTGTCTTCATAAAAAAAGATTTATTAACCGTGGCAAATGCGGGCCAGCGCACGCTTACATGACCACAACAAAAAAATGTAAATCATGTGTCGAGAAGGTGTGAACGGAGGAGGTCTTTGAATGCGATAAAGGAGGAAGCGCGGCGGACGTCGAGAGAGAGTTGATTCCAGGCGAGTGAAGCGGCGACCAGGAAGAATCGGATACCATAGTTGTTGGAGTAATTGGGAACGTGGAGTAAGAAGGTATGACGGGAACGCAGCGATAGCGAGGTGGGGCGAGTGTCGTCTAAGAAAGGAAGGTTGATGAACGATGGAAAGCCGACAGCGATGAGACGAAAAGTTACTGGAAGAAGGCGGGGTTTGATGCGGATGTGGATGGTGGGCCAGGAGAGTTGGGTAAGATATGTGGATATGTGGTCGAAGCGACGGAGACGAAAGAGCACTCGAACGGCGGAGTTGATTATGCGTTGTAGTGGTAGGATGATGGATTTTGGAGAATTGGCGAAAAGGCTAAGGCAGTAATCGATTTTAGGGAAAAGAAGCGATGAAAGAAGATGCATACAAGAACGGAAGTCGATAAGGGAGCGGATACGGCGGAGGTCATGGATAATTAAGTTAGACCAGCGAACCTTGTCACGGACGAAGGGTTTAAGGGAAAGGTGATCATCGAAATGGAAGCCTAAGAAAGTGAGATTGTGGACTATGGGGATGATCGATGAGGCAAAAGATACAGTGGGAGGAGATATGTTTGGTTTACGGTGGAGGATCCACATTATTTTGGACTTGTCGGGGTTTAGAACGAGATGGAGATTAGAGAGACGTTCGTAGATAGAAGAAAGACAGTTGAGGCATAATTGCCGATATCGTGTATGCGATGTGCTGGTGCATGAGCATAGATGAGGATGTCATCGGCATATTGCATGACGTTAAAAAAAAGGTTTGATAAACGGAGAGAGATCGCCAAGCAGAAGAGAGAAAGGCAGGGGATCTAGGACTGAACCGTGTGGGACCTCGTAAATGATAACGGATGGGATGGGAGGATGATGAATTAGAACAGACGCGAAAGGAAAGGTCGGATAGATGAGGCAAACCATGCTACGGAGGAGAATGGTCTGCCTCAATGGACCTCTCCTCCGCCTTTGACAATGTCGAAGGCGGATGAGAGGTCGAGGGAGATGAGAACACTATATAGAGCCTGATCTCTAGAAATGAGTAAGTCGTTGTAAACTTTCATGCATGCGATTTCTGTGGAGTGATTTGAGCGGAAAGCTGATTGGAAAGGAGGGTGCAGATTGGATGACGAGATATAAGCGTCGATCTGTATTAATATGAGGCGTTATAAGAGCTTAGAAAGAGTAGGGAGTAGAGAAATAGGGCGATAACTAGAAGGAAGGGTGGGATCGAGCGATTGTTTCTTAAGGAGGGGACGAGCGATTGCGGATTTCCAATGTGAAGGGAATATACGACTGCGGATGGACGAATTAAACAAGGTTGTGAGAAAAGGCGATATCGATGAGCATATGGATTTAAGTATGTGGGTAGGCAGGGGATCGGCAGGTGAGGTTTTGCTGGGTAAGGACATGAAAACAGATGAGAGTTCGGAAGATAAGACAGGGAGAAGATGAAAGAGTTCGGGAGAATGAGGCTAGGCGGGGCCGAGTGGGATAAGATGGAGACCGGGCTGTGAGAGAGCAACGTGGATACTTTGCTCTGGAGAAATGACGAATAATCATGGGGATTGATGTTGCATGGTGGAGAGGAGCGAGCAAGGATTGAGTTTAAAGTATTCCATAGCGATCAGATACTGTAATAGGTATATTTTCTTATGTTCAAAAATTATAAAGAACATATATAGTAGTGGAATTGTGAAATTGGTTAGATTAAAAGTAGTAACAAAAGTGAGTAGTCATTTTATATTACATCCACACTAAGTATGGATATTAAACGAAGTAATAGCTATTCTAAAGCTGGGATACTGACAAATGTAGCAAAGGCTTCGGAATTTTCACGGCTGCAATATAATATCAAGAAATTCATATTAATAAGTTTTGGCAAAAAATATACCAAACATTTTTGAAATAATAAAATTCTGTTTTGTGCTTGACTGAAAATCGAAAGTTGCGTTGCTTGCATAAAAAGTGATCAATGCAGTAACAAATGTTTTGACTAAAAGACAAATGACTATAAAACTAAATTTACATTAGCAATGTTTGATTTTTAAATCGTCAATTAAAATAGTATGCTGTGTAATAAATATAGTTATGAATACTTTTTATATGGATTTTAACATTAGGTATATATATTAATTTAAAAGATTAAACAACTCATTTAGATAGTATTTTAATATATGACTGCTAATTCACATTATTAAACTAGCATTGCGTGTAACTTGCTCGTCTATTTCTAACTTGCTCGTTACTTAACTATCTAAACTTGCAATGAACTTATTACAATCAATTCAGTTCCTGATCAATCCAGATCAATCCATAATTATCTGAACTTACTATTAATTTATTACAGTATAAGTAATTACATTCCAAAAATCTAAGTGATAAAAATTTAAACTATATATTTAGCAGAGCGCATTAATTTTGAAAAATGCCAAAAGGCAAACCATCCACAATTTTTAAGTGTTGTGGGTGCAATAGGCAGACAGCGGTTTTAAGTTTTGCATATGTCAGAAACAAGAGCAGGTATATTTCAACTACACTGCTCCAGGATGAACAAATAAGCAAGTTTTATATCCGTTTATTTGTTTAGCATACAAGGCATTGATATACATGAAATACCTGGTAATTATAATGATATGAAAAACAGCTGGACAATCAAAATTTTTATTTTAGCAAAATCGAAAAAGGTTTCAAATTTTCAAACACAACTGTGTTCATCATCATAAATTGTATCAAATTTCTGATAATTGCTGATATCAATTCCTGATAATTTTAGATACAATTCGTGGTGAACACAGTTGTGTTTAAAAATTTGAATAAACCTTTTATGATTTTGATTGTCCAGCAGCTCTTTTAAGCTCACAGTATTATGCCAAATCTACTGCAACGCCCAAAATCAAGGAAAATCAATGTAAAATGATCAGCTCAAAAATGTCGTATCGATCAATGGTGCAAAACGCACGTCATCATTATCACGGAATAAACAAGGTTTCTGCTAACAACGAGAATAACGAAAGGTCAATCCAAACAACAATGGCAAAGACAATTCGAGCGTTCGAATTGTCAAAAATTGAACATCAAAAGAACTTTAGTGTAATAATTCATAGCTCTCTTAAGACAGGATTGAATAGTGAGCGGGCAAGGATAAAAGCAACTAGGGCATTATACTACATCAAAAATAAATGTATCAGTCTGTCACGTCCAATACTCAGTATCTTAGTTTCTTCACTAGTCCGCCCTCATCTGAAGTACTGCATCCCTGCATGTTTTCTTACCACTAAGCGAGAATTGCTCGACTATGAGTCGGTACTGAAGAGAGGTTCAAGAATATGCTTTAGGGCTGGAACGTCCTACCGCATGCGTAAGCGCTGTATAAGAGGCATCATTCTCAATTGCCCTCCAACTTGCTACTGTAACATCGCGCGCTAAGCTTGTGGAATGTGTTGTCTGAAGAAATCATCTCTGCTTCTTCGATAAAGCACTTCAAGCGATTTACCTAGCATGAATGAAGAATTGAAACTCGCTCTTCAACGGATATCTTAAAAAAACATTTATTTTTACGTGACACATGCGTGCCGGTATACGTTTACATGACCACAAAGAACAAAAATCTAAAGTATGTGTCGAAAATGTGGGTACGTGTGCGGTATTTGAATGTAATAAAGAAAGGAGCGCGGCAGACGTCGAGAGTGAGTTGATTCCAGGCGATTGGGGAGGCGACGAGAAAGGATCGGAGACCGTAGTTATTAGAGTAATTGGGAACGTGGAGTAAGACTAAATTACGGGAACGCAGTGATAGAGAGTTGGGGCGAGTGTCGTCTAAGAAAGGGAGGTTGGTGAACGATAAGGAGCCGACAGCAATAAGACGAAGAAGACGGAGTTTGATGCGAATGTGGATGGTGGGCCAGGAGAGTTGGGCAATATATGTGAATGTGTGATGAAAGTGACGGAAACATAGGAGCACTCGAACGGCGTAGTTGATGATGCGTTGTAGGGGTAGAATGATGGATTTTGAAGAATTTGCAAAAAGGCTGAGCAGTTATCGATTTTAGGTTTAAGAAGCGATGAAAGAAGATACATACAGGAACGGAAGTCGATAAGGGACGGATACGGCGGATGTCACGGAGAATTAAGTTGGACGAGCGGATTTTGTCGTGGACAATGGGTTTAAAAGATAGGTGATCATCGAAATGGAATTCAAAATAAGTGAGATTGTGTACTATGGGAATGATTGATGAGGCAAAATATACAAGGGGATGAGATACGGTAGGTTGACGGAATAAAATCCACATTACTTTAGACTTGTCTGGGTTTAGAACGAGACGAATATGAGAAAAGCGCTTGTAGGTAGAAGAAATACAGTTGGATATCATGTATGCGATGGGCTAGTGCATGAGCATATATGAGAATGTCATCGGTGTATTGCATGAAGTCAAACAGTAAGGTTTGGTAATCGGAGAGATCGCCAAGTAGAAGAGAGGAAAACATAAGGTTCCAAGAATGAACCTTGTAGGACCCCGCAGAAAATAGGGATGAGAGGAGAGGATGATGAATTTGAATATACGCGAAAAGAACGGTCAGATTGATATGAGGTAAGCCATGCTACGGAGATGTCGAAGGCGGAGGAATGGTCGAGGGATATGATAACACTATATAGAGCCTTGTCACGATAAATGAGTAGATCGTTGTAAACTTTCTTGCATACGATTTCGGTGGAGTGATTAAAGCGGAAAGCGGATTGGAAAGAAGGGTACAGACTGGATGAAGAGAGATAAATGTTAATCTGTAGTAAGATGTTGCAAGACATCAATCTCCATGCAAGACGAAGAGGAGCGAGAATGAATTGAGTTTAATAATGTGAATCCTCCCCCGTAAACTAAATATATCTCATCCCACTGTATCTTTTGCCTCATCGATCATCCACATAGTACACAATCTCACTTTCTTAGGCTTCCATTTCGATAATCACTTTTCCTTAAACCCTTCGTCCGTGACAAAGTCCGCTCGTCTGGCCTAATTCTCCGTTATATCCGCCGTAGCCGCCCCCTTATCGATTACTGCCTTAGCCTTTAGTTGTTATATAATAACAACTATTAGCAAAGCTAGTAATAACTTTGTCTTCATATGCAAAAAGCTTTATTATGATATACTAATGAAAGAAGTTAATTATAATGATTTAAATGTTAATCCAACATATGAACGTAGTGATTTTAGTTTAGAAACAATTATTACAAGTCATTGTTCTATAATGGATAAGAATGGTATAAAACTATACCTGTATTATATTGGAATCCAAAATTACATAAAAATCCAATAAAACCTAGGTTCATATGTAGTGCGTTTAAATGTACATTAAAACTACTTTCTGTCTATATGAATAAAATACTTAGAGTAATTAAAGCACACTTTAAAAAATATTGTAGGATAATCGAAATTAATACTGGTATAAAACACTATTTCAGTATTAATTCTAAAACAGAAATTTTAGAACACACGAAAGGAATAAATTTTCAGAATATAAATACGTACGATTTTGGTACGCTTTATACAAATCGAGATTTAGCAAATATTAAAGATGCATTAGAAAAATTATTATTATTAATATTATAATGACCTAACCCACACAATCTAATATTCTGTCTTACTCTCCGATACAGAATGATATTCTCCCTGATTCTAGTATCAATTCAACAACAGCTGGCATAGATGTTCTGGGAACCCCAATTGGTTTTGACGATTACGGACAATCTTCTACCGCAATCATGTTTGCAAAATGGAAAGCTCTTGTCGAGCGTCTGAGTATGGTGGCCATAATCGACCCACACGTAGCCTACGCTGGCATGGTTCACTCGATCCAGTCGAAATGGATTCACATAATGCACACATGCCGCTCAGTCGACAAAGTGTGGTCCGACCTCGAAGAATTTATCAAATCGCAATTGCTGCCTCTTCTGACAACTTTCAAGCCGAACAAGGAGATGACGGATATTTTGTGTTCACCTCTTGAATTTGGAGGTATCGGGATAAACTCGCCAACTTTCGTTGCCACACTTGAACAAGCATCAGCGACAATGTTGGTTTCCTCATATGTCGATGAGGTGACTGGCGACAACCTACGAGAAAAACAAAATGCAATCCTCCGCGAAATCACTCAATTCCGGTTCAATTCACACCAAGAACGCGCCTCAAAGATTATTAGCAAACTAGCCCCAGTCACTTAGAATTCCATTAAACATGCAGCACACCACGGTGCTGCATGTTTAATGGAATCGCTCAAATCACTCACCCCTTCTGAAATCGCTCAAATCTCTTCAGCCCGCATCAAAAAACGCCGTCACGAGGAAAACGGCGAAACATCACTCTCCATCCGAAATATAGATGGAAATTTTCAAGTTGTCCACACCAGTCCAAAAATTCCAAGGCGCTCCATCTCTCCTATGTGTCTTCTCCACTAGACTCTTTCGCCACAACACACGGTTTCCGCCTCGGTCTCCTCAACACTAGATCTATTCTCAATAAATCCGATCTTATCCTCAACCTATTCACCAAGCAATCCATCGATATCTTCTGCCTCACCGAATCCTATCACTCAGATTCAAACGACCTTTCCGTTCGCCGTCTGCTCTCTACCGGTTGCTCCCTAGTCGAATCCGCCCGCCCCCTCAGCTCATGTCCTTCTAAATTCTCTAATCATGGCGGCATCGTCGCATTCGCGCGTCACCCAGCGTCTCTTCACAAAATCAATCCCTCTTTCAGTCCTTGCTCTTTTGAATTGCTCAAATGTCGTTATTCTAACCCGATCACTCTAGATCTCGCCATTATATACCGTCCTGGTTCATCAGCTCCTACTGCCTCATTTTTTACCAAACTCGCTGACCTCCTCAATCATTGTTCTTTGTCATCAATCCCTTCACTCGTTCTAGGCGACTTCAATATCCGCCTAGACCGCCCCTCTTCTACGGATTCCATCCGGTTCATCAACATTCTATCCAACTACAATTACAAACCAATATCCACTGCCCCCACACATATACTTGGTAGGGCACTCGACATCATCGCTGTCCCTGATCATTTTCCTGCATACACCTCACTGTCCATCTCTGATCCTGGTCTATCAGATCACTTTCTTATCACCCTTGATCTCATTCACAATCACACCCCTCCTCACAAACCTACAATCCTACGTCGCCCTTGAAGAAATCGTGACCTCTCCATTCTCCGCTCTGCCTTACTCCAATCATATCTATCATTACCCACAATAACATATTCATCTCCTCACGATCTCGCCTTTCTTTTCGACTCTGAACTCACATCCACTCTCGATATTCTCTTGCCCTTAAGTCTAACCCACACCGTCGCTTGCACCGTGCCCCATGGTTTGACATCCAATGCCTACTATCAAAGCGTCGACTCCGCCATGCTTTTCGAGTCTATCACCGCTCTCTCAGACGTGATTTCCGCTCGATCACTCCGTCTTTCCGTGATTCCTATCTTGCTCTTCGCCGGTCTCATCTCAACCTACTACGTACCAAATGCAACTCCTTCTGGTAGCATAAAATCATCATTTCATTCAACTCTAAGACTCTCTGGCATACTTTTAACTCAATCCTGGCTCGTTCCTCTACGCCTTGCAACATCAATGCTAATGATTATTCGTCATTTCTCCAGACTCAAGTATTTACGCTGCTCTCTCACACCCCGGTCTCCATCCCATCCCACTCTGCCCAGTCTACTCTCATCCTTCCAGAACTCTTTCATCTTCTCCCTATATCACCTACAGAAGTATCATATGTCCTCACGTCCTTGCCCAACAAAACCTCACCTGCCGATCCCCTGCCTACTCACATATTAAAATCTATATGCTCATCGATATCCCCATTTCTCACAACCTTGTTTAACTCGTCCATTCGCAGTTGTATCTTCACTTCACACTTGAAATCCGCAATCGTTCGTCCCCTCCTTAAGAAACAATCGCTCGACCCCTCCCTTCCTTCTAGATATCGCCCCATTTCACTACTCCCTACTTTTTCAAAGCTCTTAGAACGCCTCATCTTAATACAAATAAACGCTTATCTCTCCTCATCCAATCTGTACCCTCCTTTCCAATCCGCTTTCCGCTCTAATCACTCGACAGAAATCGCATGCATAAAAGTGTACAACGACTTACTCATTTCTCGAGACAAGGCTCTATATAGTGTTCTCATCTCCCTCGACCTCTCCTCCGCATTCGACATTGTCGACCACTCCGTCCTCCTTTCTCGCCTTCGTTATGATTACGGCTTTTCTTCCTCCTCCGTAGCTTGGTTCGCCTCATATCTATCCGACCGTTCCTTTCGCGTCTGTTCTAATTCATCATCCTCCCCTCCCATCCCTATTTTTTGCGGGGTTCCACAAGGTTCAGTCCTAGGTCCCCTGCTTTTCTCTCTTTTGCTTGGCGATCTCTCTCCATTTATCAAACCTTACTCCTTTAACGTCATGCAATACGCCGATGACATTCTAATCTATGCTCATGCACCCGCACATCGCATACACGATATCGGCATTTCTGCCTCCAACTGTATCTCTTCTATCTACAAACGTCTATCCAATCTCCATCTCGTTCTAAACCACAAAAAGTCCAAAATAATGTGGATCCTCCCCCGTAAACCAAACATATCTCCTAACACTGTATATTTTGCCTCATCGATTATCCCCATAGTACACAATCTCACTTTCTTAGGCTTCCATTTCGATGATCACCATTCCCTTAAACCCTTCGTTTGATGCTTTGCTAGCGGTCTGGAAGGAAATATGTCGAATCGGGCCTCAATATGGGTTTTTCTTAAACAAAGAAAAATTCCAACTTCTTACTCAAAGCAGTAACCTATCTGAGGCAAGGTCTATATTCCAAAACGTCGGAATTAAAATTATAACTTTAGAAATGCGAGTACTTGGGTCTGCTATTGGCACTATAGCCTACACTGACAAATTTGTCAAGTCGAAGGTCAAAGAATGGAAGATGCTGGTAAGCAGACTAATCGAGATTGCAAAAGAGAAACCCCTAATTGCTTATACCGCTTTTACACAATCGTTGCAATTTAAATGGGCCTTTATCAGACGTTCATGTCTCACCTCTTATGGCGCTTACGATGAGCTGACACTTTATATTAAACAGAATCTTATACCTGCCATTATTAGGATCGAACTAAATGAAGTTAGGCAATTAGTTTGTTTCTTACCTTTGAATGAAGGAGCACTTGGTATAAATGATACTTCCTCTAATCCCAAATTGGATTAGGACCGTTCTAGGAGACTAAGCGAACAATTACTAGATGGCTTTATAGGGAATGAACTCCGATCACGTCAAAATAATTTAATAACTCGTATTAAGAATTAGACACAAGTCAATGCCCAAATAAGACAGCAAATACTGAACAACAGTGATTCCATCGGAGTACGTCTGTGTCTTGCGAAAGTTAAGGGGGCGTCCGCGTGGCTATCTTGCAAACCACTACGCAAGGAAAATCTGAACCTAAGCCCGGTTGAATTTCGCGATGCCTTGGCAGCACGTTACGGCTGAAATCCTCCTTTTGACCCACACAAATGTCAATGCGGAGATGATTTCAGCATAATTCACAATCTTTCCTGCCAGACGGGAGGGTTGCCAACTATCAGGCATAACATTCTGAGGGACCTCGTTGCAAAAGAATTGTCAAATGTCTGCTCTGCGGTAGCAATCGAGCCAGTACTTCAGCCACTCGATGAAAATGTTGTTTTCGAAAGAGCATCAACAACACTAGATCGAGATGCCAGACTAAACGTTGAATATCGTGGATTGTTTGGAAGTTAGACCGAGCGGTCCATGTTGGACTTTTGCTCTTTTAATCATCAGGCCCGTCAAATGCTTCTGACAACAACTCCACACCATTCCAATATCACGAGACACGAAAGCGGGCTAAGTACGAGGAGAGGGTGAGCTGGTATGAAAGAGCTTGATTCATCCCGTTTGTCATTACCGGAAACGGGGCAATAGGACCGGCGGCGAACATTACAATCAATAGAATTGCGTCGCTAAAGGCAGGCAAAGGATTACACATGTACAGCGATATAATAAAAACATTACGCTCGCAAATAAGCGTAATATGGCCAAGTCTGCATCGATGTGTATCAGGGCGGCACGCTCAACTAGAGGTCATCCTGCTCGCGCCGGTATTGGACAAACTGTGTAACCGGAGTATAACGAAATGTGACAGATCTGCAATCAATTGTCCAATGTGACGAAAACTTATATAACCTAAAAATTTAATTTTTATTTAATATTTCGGACCCATTTGCGGGTTACCTTATATTGTGTGATTATAATAATCAAAAAATATTATAAGATATTACGCTGTCTTTACGTAATATTCGATATGTATGTTCCAGTCCCGATAAAATCCTAAACAACACGTATAAAAAAACATTCGAGACTCTTAATGGAAGAAGATTTACTAATGTCTAAGGATGGTTTTACGCAGGGAGATCCCTTAGCAATGTTACCCTTTGGTGCATACAGTCTACCATTGATCCACAAGCTAAAAGAACACGCTCCACTAGTCAGACATAGATGGTATGTTGATGATGCCAGTTGTGTTGGACGGGCAGAAAGTCTCGTTCAACTATGGAATCTCTTGGACAAAGTAGGGCCAATGTTTGGGTTCGAAACAAACAAATCTAAATGTAAGGTCCTAACACATCCCTGGAACAGAACTCACGCCAACAAAGTGTTTAAACTAACGGGTCTAGATGTGATTAACGATGGAGCAGTTATATTGGGATCTCCAATTGGAATTCCGCAGTTTGAAGAATCTTTTGTCAACACCAAAACTCAGAAATGGGAAGATATGATTGAACGACTCCGACAAGTAGCTGAATCAGATGTACAGTTGGCATATTCCGCGTTGACACATTCCATGCAGTTCAAGTGGACACACTTACTACGCACTGTGGATATTAACGCCTCCCTTCTAAAACCACTAAGGCAACAGATATTTCAAAAGCTAATCCCCTCAATAATCGGAACCAAGATAATATCTAAAGAAGCTGAACATATTTCATCTCTCCCATTGAGAAAGGGATGTTTAGGCGTAGTGGATCCATATCATATAGCAGGAACAGAATACGCTAACTCTTACGCGATGTGCACACCATTGATTGATTTCAATCAAGCAAGTGATTTGACCATAACACAAGATGCCATTAGAAAAGGCATGGGGCGGCACGTGAGCAAATGTACGAAGAAGAGTTGAGAGAACTTCATGATCAAACGAATGGGAAATGGAAACACTTGCTTCAATATGCCTCTGGGCGCGGTGCGTCTTCGTGGCTGAGCGGAAACCGTTTGAAAGCTCTTGATGTCGTATGATCAGCATTGAGTTCAGAGATGCATTATCCATAAGATATAACACACTTCATGATGACTGTCCGAACCGATGCGGATTTGGAGCTCTATTTGACTTGGCGCACGTTCTTTAATGCAAAATCGGAGGCCTCACGATCATACAGCACAATATGTTACGGGACACCATAGCATACATATTGACGGAAGTTTGTCCAGATGTTAGTGTTGAGCCTCGACTACAGCCTTTGTCTGATTCTACGACATTTGAAAGAGAAACCACCACTCGAGATCCAGAAGCGAGACTAGACATTGCATGCAATGATCTATACGGAGATAGGACGGAGCGATCCTTCATGGACATTTGCTCATTTAACACACTTGCACCGTCCTATCAGCGAGCATCTAGCAGCGTATATGAATACCACGAAAACCGAAAGATTTCAAAATACGATGAACGGATTACTCATATTGAAAGTTACTTTATCCCAGTAGTATTTTCAACGCCGGGTGGTTGCGGAACGAAGGCAAGACAACTGCTGAGAACAATAGCGCATAAACAGTCGGTTAAACATTGTGAACGCTATGAAGACTGTATATCCAAGATCCGACACAAAACATCCATAATTCTTGCTAAATCAGCTTCACGATGCATTCGGTCCGCACTCTCCAGAATACATAATGTTTGTGCGGAAAGGATAACAATCATTAACAATTACCGCTCTAATAACGATATGACTGACTCACTTTTGCACTGGGATATAGAAAGTGAATGCCTGACATGATTAATAGTGTAAAAATATAAGGGCCTATTTGCGGATTACCCTTGAAATGTAATTACAGTTTAAATAAGTTGGTATAATAAAAAATATATCAGAAAAAAATATTATAAGAGCTTAAATATTTTAAGCTCACAAAATATTTTAAGAGCTTAAACACACAATCAAAACACTCTATCGGCATTAAGTTTAAACTATCTTGCTAACAACTACTACTTACAATAAATTAACATACAAGATAAATAACATACAAGATTAATATATACAAGATAAAAACACATACATCAGAAATCGTTAAAATAATCGTTGAAATAGCATACAAATTCCCAGAGGAAAACCTTGTTTGGTGCCGAAGTGCTGTCAATGCAATGGTGGAGCTGCGAAGTGTAAAGGTTGCGCGTGTGCCAGAGCGAATCGGCTGTGCATAAGCTGCCTCGCTCCGCAGAGTACGAGACGACTTCAATTACCATCGGCGCTACAGAGAGGCACTAGTGACGATAATCCGGGGTTCGACAAAGGACCGGATGCGGGAGCTATGATCGCAGCTGATTCTGAACACACTGCGTCAGTCGCAGCGGTACACTTAAATCCCATCTTTCCGTTGACACACAATCCGAATATTGTACCGATCGATGCTCAGGATCCGCTCGAGTCAATGTTCAACGATATGGTACGTTGGAAGCATAATCTATTTCGCTTGTCGCTTAATAAACACTCTAAACCATTTATCGCTAAGATGGCAAAAATTTACGACGGAGCTTCAAAAATTCAAATGTCTTTGACGAGAGCCTTTATCCTGGGTCACCTTGTACTGCAACGGTGTCACAAATTGACTTCGAAGCGGGTGAATGCCACACTCTCCCGTCGCATGAACACCTGGCTTTCCGGGGATATACAAAGTCTATATGAAGAGGCATGCTACCTGCAAGAGCTTGAGCTCAAAAAGTGCGCCAAGAACGCTTCACAGAGTGGCATAGAACATTCAAAAGGTTAGTTCTGGGCGTCAAACTTTCAGCTGCAATAAAGCTACTCGACTCAAGAACCGGTTGCGGCAAGCCGCTCGGACTTAGCTCAATTATCAATGGCTTCCCTGTGCGAGACATTATCACGTCTAAGCATCCGCAGGGAGCACAAATTTGTTCAGACTCAACACTTGATGAACCCCTCAAGAATGTAGTACCATTCCACTCGGTGACTTTCGAAATATTAGATGCTGACCTCATTGTACACAACGTCAATTACAAGACGCATGCAACACACTACAATTTTGCTCGGGCCGAAGGGCCGGAATCGAATGTGTTATACACGCTACACGCCACTACCTATATTCCGACAGCGAATCGATTCTCCTTCCAATTGATGCGGATAACGCTTTCAATCGCGTAAACATACAACTAGCGCCCAAAAATATGCAGCATATATACCCAGCGTTAGCTCAATCTCTCACAAACCTTTATACTGAGCCAGGTATCTTTCAACGGATGCCGACATCTTATGGTCTGCAGAAGGTTTTCCTCAAGGGGACGTTTTCGCAATGCCCGCTTTTTCCGCAGTGACGCTACCTCTATTTCTACGCCTCAAAGAAGAATTTGAGGATGCACGTCATCTTTGGTATGCCGATAATGTTAACATAATCAGTCCTCCTCGCCAGGTGCATGCAGTGATGAAACGCCTAATAGAGCTTGGGCCGGCTTTCGGATTCTACATCAACACTTCCAAGTGCATGATCTATACAAATGGAAACAATCCGGCTCATATACGGTCTGAATTCTCGAGTGCACCTGTGGGCATTGTCGAGAATGGCATATTAGTGCTTGGTGCGCCGATCGGGAACGTTCAATTTATGACTGACTACACTAAATCCAAGATTAAGGAATCAGCAAACTCGATCGATCGCATTGAAATCGCGAATGTAGACGTTCAAGTGGCGTATACACAGCGATGATAAGGTTGGTTTAATTTCAGCTGACACACATTCTGCGTACGACATTGTGTGAGAGTGAATGGCTTGAACCAGCAATTTTAGCGTCTAAATAGTTTATGAAGGTCTGCACTCGCGTAGACGTCGCTACAAATGATATCTTCTGGAAATTGTGTTTGCTCGGAATTAAAGATGGTGGTCTTGGTTTTTATGACCCAGCTGATGATCCCTATGGGCAGTTTGAAACTTCCAAGATGCTATGCGCTCCAAGTCTTAACGTTTTCCCTCAATGGAAGTCATTCAGGCGCAGGACATGATCTTGTCTCATATAAGGTCGTCTATGCGAGATAGCACGCATCGAAAAATTGCGGATGTACGCGAGAAGTCTTATCAATTTAGAGATAAAAGGTTGCTCATCATGGCTCACAATATACCCTACATACGACGCACGCACACGCATCAGTAATGTTGAATTTCGAGAACCCGTTGCAGCACATTACGGACTCTTACCCGATGACACTCCACGTAAATGCCAATGTGGGAAGCGCAATTCAATTTCACATGATCTCGCATGTAAGCTTGGTGGCTTACCGTCAATGAGAGACGACGCAACAGCTGACCTTATCGCGTCAAAATTAACTAAAGTGTGCCACAACGTTAGGAAATAACCTATCCTTCAAAGTGTTTATGTCCAAGTCCAATTCAAGAATACATCGACCACTCGGAACAGGGATGCAAGACTGGACGTTTAATGCTCGGGCCTCTTCAAGATAGAACGGTGAAAACCTTCTTTGATGTATGCGTCTTCAGCGCATTTTCACCTTCGAACCGGTCAAAGGCACCCATCGACTGTTTTGGGCATCATGAAAACAGAAATAAGACCAAATATCTTGAACGAGTAACGACCATAGAGAGGGCTTCATTCGTTCCATTTATTCTTTCCCATTTCGGAGGTCTAGAAAAGGAAGCTTCCACAACACTGAAGCGAATCGCATTGCTGCTGACTGCGAAGCGGAAAACCACATACGCGGAAGAAATCAAAAAATTAAGGCAGCTGACAAGTGTAGTGTTGTGCAGGATGGCTTCCAGGTGCATACGAGGTGCGCGATCTGCTTTTATCCGCCCAATGCATAAACACTCAAGCTAGATTAGCTATATGTAACCCATTTGCGGGTAACCCGATTCTTTCTGTATGTTTAGTAATTTGCTTCTCTTTAAAAAAATAAAAATAATATTATAATACTATTATTAATTTTGACATGCAACGAGTCACATGTCAAATCCCTTTGTATATCACAAGGAAAGGAAGAATGACAAATACAAAGAACGCATAAACAGAATTGAACGGGCTTATTTTCATCCATTTGTTATGTCAACAACGGGTGAATTGGGAAACGCGGCTAACACTGTGTTAAAGAAGGTAGAATCAATGCCTGATTTGCAAGAATCACATAATTACGCCGAGATAATACACACATACAGATGCCGTTTGTCGAGAATGATGGCTCGAGTGGTATCAATGTCCATGCGGGGCGTTTGTAGCCAGACGCAAGAATTGTAAAGCATAACAAATCACTAAACGTATTATTTATATAAAAAAGTTATTACATACTATTGAAAAAAGTTTGAGAAATAATATACATACAACTTGTAATAAACATACGGTTTAAGCAAATTTCAATTAATACACACAACAACGAATTCGCTGACTGCGACTCTCGCTGACTTGATACTCTCTTCTAACAACAAAGTCGTACGCACAGGGAACATCCCGAGGTGCGCAGTGCAGCTAACAGCTTATAATCGGCTTCAAATACACAATGCCCAAAGGAAAGCCTAGGAATTTGCTTAGGTGCTGCGTTTGTTCTGTTTCGGCAGCTAAATGCAAAGGATGCGTATGTGCAAGAGAGAAGAAACAGTGTATTGACTGCTTAGCACCAAATTGCACCGACGGGATCCATCCTCATGCCAATGAGAACATGGGTGAATCCATCAGCACTTGTTCACTTGAGACCCGACATCCAAGGACACTGCCATCCAAAATGAACAATCGAATAGATGCTTCCCCTGCCCCGACCACACATACTTAATCACAAACTGTGAAAGAACAGTGCATTTCTTTGGACGAAATCTATAAAGAAGTAATCTAGTGGAAGCCTCACTACCTTGAGTTTACAAGATGTCGCGCGATCCATGTCTTTGTTTAAATGCTTGCTAGTTTGTACATTTCCGCAGCTAACGACATTGGATCAATGCATATATACCTCAAAATGGCAACGGTCATCTGCCAATTGGTACTTCAACGAATCCAATCCGCCAGTATTGCAGTTAGACGTAAAACTCGAGAAAGAAGAATAACCCTATGGCGAAATAAAATTCTAGCATCTCTTCTAGCGAAGCTCGAGTACTTCAAAAAAATCTATTGAACACTCGATACAGTCGACTCTCTAAAACCAAACTATGTCCAGAAGATTTATACAGCTATTCTCAGCAGGAAAAACGAATGCTGCGATGAAGATTTTACACTGCCCTATGGGAATATCAAAAATATTATCCTTAGACGAAGACGTAGAAAATATATCGGTAAGGAAGAGGTTAGAACCACTCCATTCAACGTCAGTGGAAATATCCGCAAACGCTAAGCTAATCAGTCCTATGCCCGGCATAATTGATCATCATCCAGTACAATTCGAAGATATAAATTCGGCTGAAATAATCCGAGTCGCTAATAGATCACAAGGAGCAGCTGGTCCATCGGGGGTTGATGACCAGAGCTATCGTTCAATGCTCAATTCGATTGGCCGGGAATCCCAAATGTTAGCTTCCAGTGTAGCGGACCTTACTATATGTCTGGAATCCACTCCTATTCCATCAAAATTTCTCGAAGCATTTACAGCCAGCAGATTATTGCCTTTTGTCAAGAGTCCCGGTATCCGTCCTATAGGGGTTGGGGAGATCTCTAGGAGAGTAATTTGTAAAGTTATAGCTCGACGCATTGGTGATCACCTTCAAGCAGTTGCTGGATGCCAACAGCTCTGCGTAGGACAGATATGTGGGGTAGAAGCTGCCATTCATTCTGTCGGAAAACTTTTGCAGGACAACCCTGGTTATTGTGCTCTTCAACTAGACGTTAGTAATGCATTTAACTTTGTAAACCGTCAGCTCGCGCTAGAAAATATACGATTCACGGTTCCAGCACTAAAGATTATATTACGTAATATATACGGAACAAACTCTACACTGTCAGTTGAGGACGAAGTAATACTTTCTGAAGAGGTTTTTACCCAAGGTGACCCCTTGGCAATGTTGGTTTTCGCAGCAGCCACTCTACCGCTTATAAAACGCCTCAAACACATCTGCCCAGGAGTGATACACAGATAGTATGCTGTGATACACAGATGGTATGCGGATGACGGAATTTGTATTGGAACACCTGATGCTTTGCTAGCGGTCTGGAAGGAAATATGTCAAATCGGGCCTCAATATGGGTTTTTCTTAAACAAAGAAAAATTCCAACTTCTTACTCAAAGCAGTAACCTATCTGAGGCAAGGTCTATATTCCAAAACGTCGGAATTAAAATTATAACTTTAGAAATGCGAGTACTTGGGTCTGCTATTGGCACTATAGCCTACACTGACAAATTTGTCAAGTCGAAGGTCAAAGAATGGAAGATGCTGGTAAGCAGACTAATCGAGATTGCAAAAGAGAAACCCCTAATTGCTTATACCGCTTTTACACAATCGTTGCAATTTAAATGGGCCTTTATCAGACGTTCATGTCTCACCTCTTATGGCGCTTACGATGAGCTGACACTTTATATTAAACAGAATCTTATACCTGCCATTATTAGGATCGAACTAAATGAAGTTAGGCAATTAGTTTGTTTCTTACCTTTGAATGAAGGAGCACTTGGTATAAATGATACTTCCTCTAATCCCAAATTGGATTAGGACCGTTCTAGGAGACTAAGCGAACAATTACTAGATGGCTTTATAGGGAATGAACTCCGATCACGTCAAAATAATTTAATAACTCGTATTAAGAATTAGACACAAGTCAATGCCCAAATAAGACAGCAAATACTGAACAACAGTGATTCCATCGGAGTACGTCTGTGTCTTGCGAAAGTTAAGGGGGCGTCCGCGTGGCTATCTTGCAAACCACTACGCAAGGAAAATCTGAACTATCAGGCATAACATTCTGAGGGACCTCGTTGCAAAAGAATTGTCAAATGTCTGCTCTGCGGTAGCAATCGAGCCAGTACTTCAGCCACTCGATGAAAATGTTGTTTTCGAAAGAGCATCAACAACACTAGATCGAGATGCCAGACTAAACGTTGAATATCGTGGATTGTTTGGAAGTTAGACCGAGCGGTCCATGTTGGACTTTTGCTCTTTTAATCATCAGGCCCGTCAAATGCTTCTGACAACAACTCCACACCATTCCAATATCACGAGACACGAAAGCGGGCTAAGTACGAGGAGAGGGTGAGCTGGTATGAAAGAGCTTGATTCATCCCGTTTGTCATTACCGGAAACGGGGCAATAAGACCGGCGGCGAACATTACAATCAATAGAATTGCGTCGCTAAAGGCAGGCAAAGGATTACACATGTACAGCGATATAATAAAAACATTACGCTCGCAAATAAGCGTAATATGGCCAAGTCTGCATCGATGTGTATCAGGGCGGCACGCTCAACTAGAGGTCATCCTGCTCGCGCCGGTATTGGACAAAATGTGTAACCGGAGTATAACGAAATGTGACAGATCTGCAATCAATTGTCCAATGTGACGAAAACTTATATAACCTAAAAAATTAATTTTTATTTAATATTTCGGACCCATTTGCGGGTTACCTTATATTGTGTGATTATAATAATCAAAAAATATTATAAGATATTACGCTGTCTTTACGTAATATTCGATATGTATGTTCCAGTCCCGATAAAATCCTAAACAACACGTATAAAAAAACATTCGAGACTCTTAATGGAAGAAGATTTACTAATGTCTAAGGATGGTTTTACGCAGGGAGATCCCTTAGCAATGTTACCCTTTGGTGCATACAGTCTACCATTGATCCACAAGCTAAAAGAACACGCTCCACTAGTCAGACATAGATGGTATGTTGATGATGCCAGTTGTGTTGGACGGGCAGAAAGTCTCGTTCAACTATGGAATCTCTTGGACAAAGTAGGGCCAATGTTTGGGTTCGAAACAAACAAATCTAAATGTAAGGTCCTAACACATCCCTGGAACAGAACTCACGCCAACAAAGTGTTTAAACTAACGGGTCTAGATGTGATTAACGATGGAGCAGTTATATTGGGATCTCCAATTGGAATTCCGCAGTTTGAAGAATCTTTTGTCAACACCAAAACTCAGAAATGGGAAGATATGATTGAACGACTCCGACAAGTAGCTGAATCAGATGTACAGTTGGCATATTCCGCGTTGACACATTCCATGCAGTTCAAGTGGACACACTTACTACGCACTGTGGATATTAACGCCTCCCTTCTAAAACCACTAAGGCAACAGATATTTCAAAAGCTAATCCCCTCAATAATCGGAACCAAGATAATATCTAAAGAAGCTGAACATATTTCATCTCTCCCATTGAGAAAGGGATGTTTAGGCGTAGTGGATCCATATCATATAGCAGGAACAGAATACGCTAACTCTTACGCGATGTGCACACCATTGATTGATTTCAATCAAGCAAGTGATTTGACCATAACACAAGATGCCATTAGAAAAGGCATAGGGGCGGCACGTGAGCAAATGTACGAAGAAGAGTTGAGAGAACTTCATGATCAAACGAATGGGAAATGGAAACACTTGCTTCAATATGCCTCTGGGCGCGGTGCGTCTTCGTGGCTGAGCGGAAACCGTTTGAAAGCTCTTGATGTCGTATGATCAGCATTGAGTTCAGAGATGCATTATCCATAAGATATAACACACTTCATGATGACTGTCCGAACCGATGCGGATTTGGAGCTCTATTTGACTTGGCGCACGTTCTTTAATGCAAAATCGGAGGCCTCACGATCATACAGCACAATATGTTACGGGACACCATAGCATACATATTGACGGAAGTTTGTCCAGATGTTAGTGTTGAGCCTCGACTACAGCCTTTGTCTGATTCTACGACATTTGAAAGAGAAACCACCACTCGAGATCCAGAAGCGAGACTAGACATTGCATGCAATGATCTATACGGAGATAGGACGGAGCGATCCTTCATGGACATTTGCTCATTTAACACACTTGCACCGTCCTATCAGCGAGCATCTAGCAGCGTATATGAATACCACGAAAACCGAAAGATTTCAAAATACGATGAACGGATTACTCATATTGAAAGTTACTTTATCCCAGTAGTATTTTCAACGCCGGGTGGTTGCGGAACGAAGGCAAGACAACTGCTGAGAACAATAGCGCATAAACAGTCGGTTAAACATTGTGACAGCCTGTTTCAGCAGAAGAGCATCGTGATTACTTTCTGCGTGACGCTTTTGTCGCTGGTATATCATCTCGAATGATACGCGAAAGACTTTTAGAATCTTCAACGTTAACAAAGGAAGACGCTTATAAGAACGCACGCATTATCGAATCTGCTCACAAGCAAGCCCTAACATTCAAAGAGACTACTTCAACAACATCTCAACAAGTCAGTGAGTTCGTATCGATCAACGAAATCTCACCAAATAATAAATAATAATAATACAATAATTTATTTAACGTGGCAAATGCGTGCAAAATGAACGCTTACATGACCACTAACAAACACAAAAAAGAACATCAAAAGTCACAGATAATTAGTTAATTTTTGAAATGGAATTGGATTTGGCGTTTGAAGCACGGCATAGATGTTGATTGGCGGATATGAATAGGCAGTTGATTCCACAAGAGAGGAGCAGCCACAACGAAAGAGCGGAAGCCAAAAGAGGTAGAGTAGATTGGGACATGTAAAAGAAGGGAATTACGGGAACGCAGAGCACAATACACAGTACGAGAATTGTCGAGAAAAGGAAGGTTGAGAAATGAAGGGGTATGAGAAGTTATAGGGCGGAAAGCAACGATAAGAAGACGAATTTGAACACGAAAATAAATGGTAGGCCAATCAAGAGAAACAAGATAGTGGGATGTATGATCAAAACGACGAAGACGGAGGAAAACTCGAACGGCAGCGTTGATGATGCGTTGT